>WURV02217117.1:0-10661 GCA_011762755.2 Epimenia babai
TATATATATTTATTTATTTATTTATATACCCGCTAAATTCTAGTTCGTCACGGATTTATAGAGAATTACATTTCCAGTTTATGCAAAAGACATCTCATTTCATACCATCCCGTGGTCGATGCGGTTGCGGAGGAAGCCGCAGGCCGTTCCGGGTAGTGGCATCATGTAGCCAACTAATTTAGATGCAATACAGCACTTCGTACGACGGCACATGAATCTCTGATGATCACACTGGGCAATGTTTAGCAAACATTAAATGCAGATATTTCAAGCGATGATACAGAACACGATAGCTAGGTTGCTTCATTATGCCGAAATAGGCATCATTCATAGCTGTCCGTGTTAGAGGGTGCGAATTTGAATTTGACTGAATCGGATTTTGCCTTCTAATACAGGAAATGAGATAGATTTTGATGCATCAGTAATGAGACAGATATGGATTGAGGTGATATATTTTTCAAATTTAATAATTTAGTTATGAATTCTCGCGTTTCGCCACTTTTCTCCCACGGTAATACTTCCGGAATACGGTGGGATAGCTGCGTTAGTCTAGAAAAATAAATGACAAGATGTATAAGGTAGCACCTTTTGATAGTAACAAAAATTTCTAGAGACACAAGATTTCGCAGATAAAAGGAATGCTTCATCGGGTGAATGGTAGCGAACAAGTGAAATACGCATTTATATACAGCAGAAGTGCAAAGATATGGATACACAAGGGAGGAATAAGACCTAGTAGTGAAGGGAAAATTAATAATAAAACGAATATGGTAGTGTGGAAATAACACAGTACAAAGATCGCGTGTTTAAGGGTGGTGTGATGATGTAGTTTAGATAAGAATAAATGTGGTGATAGGGTATAACGGGTTACATAAAATCAAAGGGTGCGTGAACAAGAGTAAGGTAAAGCTGCGAGGTTAACAGAACATTAATCTCGATAGGGTGCCAAAAAACCTCGATCCCTATTTAGTCCTTGCTCCAGACAGCTGATGTTTAAACGTGGTGTGATGATGTAGTTTAGATAAAAATCGTTTAGATTAAAAATCGTTAGATAAATGTTGTGTTCGGGTGTAACGGGTTACTTACAATCAAAGGATCCGCGAACAACAGCAAGGTGAAGCTGCCATAAATAATATCAAGCTAGAGGCGTGAAGTTTGGGTAGCCGTCTTAGCCCCCATTTGTGTATCCATATCTTTGTACTTGTGCTGTATATAAATGAGTTTTACTAATTCTTTCTGTCATTCACACGACGAAGTGTTCCCTGGGTCTGCGAAAGCTCATGTCTCGATATATTTGTGTTAGTCTAAAAGGTGCTGCTTTCTACATTATGTTATCCAGGTAATTCCTGTTATCGACTACTGGACCAGCATCTACTGCATTCCTATGATAAAGTCGAAACATTTACCTCGCAGACTCTTGCGTAGACACCGTAGATCAATCTACACTGTTCGTTGGCCGAAAGTCTTCTTTTAGGTAAGGCATCCTTCATCTGGTGGTCGCGGGTACGCAGACAATCGTTTCCTTCCCTGATATAACGAATAATCGCAATTTTGTCAAATGCATTGTATGCGATATCTTCCACCGTTGGCGCCATTGCTTTTCACGCAAGACGATTAGGGGTAGATTTCGCTCACACCAGCGACGCAGAAAATTAAGCCTCACTTCACTACCTCGAGGAAGATTAGTGATATAGTCGGCCATCGTATATTCGCGCATCACATGGCTGATATGTTAGGAAGGCAGAAATTATTGCAATTATTACACAGAAATCCTTCGTTGAATCTGCGACGAGACTAAGCGAATCTTTATTTTAGATCGGTAGTACCTGGTTTGCTGCAGATGGGCTATTTGGGAAACTCTCTACTCTATTGCGTCAATAGGTCACTGACGTGCGATGTCAAATCTATTTTGCGAACGTGACAGTGCGCGACACATGCAAAACTTGACAGTATCCAGTCACTAGTATTGCTTTGAAAACGGTCTACCTATGAATATTTTTACTTGCGGTCAATAAATGTTGTACTTACCTTTTTTTACTCGCGGCTAATCACGGTCTAAACTCCAGAATATCTCCGCGGTGAGCCTAAATGAAACTTTGTTTTAGAGTGTGTCACTTTCCGTCGGTCTTGCGTAGACCACCACTTATGTGCTAAAGTCAAAGCGTCGAGCCTTTTTAACCGCCATGTATTTGCCAATGTCTTTATACGACATACCTGTCCAGACGCGAAATCGTGCTTCTTAGTATCTTGATGGAGGGTGCAGCAAATCCCCAACCGCGTTTACGTGGGTTCATAACGCGCCGAAGTCTCGTGTCAAGGGAAGACATGCTGAGACTGTTCCAAACATATCGATGTCTATGCGTCAACAAAAAAACATAGCATACTGCTTCTTTAATTGCACGAATCTCCTTAGACCCTCGAGGAATATGAGGTAGGTACGTTTCTAGATTATAGCAAGTATCATCCAATAAATTCTCTCAGATAGTGTTTAGAATCAATGTTTATGGCGCAGGTACAAAATATTCGTCACTCGCATATTACCTGGATCTTATGCATTTCGAAGACCGGTCTACCCCAGCAGTCGGGGATAAATGACTTGCCGAGAATTATCTTAGAAAAAGCCGGGCGTCGCACGGTGTATCGAAACCGCGACCTTTAGGTTAAAATCCAGCGCTCTCACCATTTGACAGTCTGCTTACCGACGGGAATACTGAGAATATTTACGGGTATTTGATAATATGAAAAAAAAGTTTAATGATGCCCAAGATGTAGCTTAGCTGTATTTGTCATTGACGATGGTCAGGAAGCCAACAGAAACGATAATTCCGTTTAAGGTGTTAATCGATGGCCGCAATCTAAGAACTCGCCAGGCTCGGCTAGTAGATGGTGAGCATTGTGGGACAGTCTGCCATCCCGTGTGAGTCCTCGCAAACCGTCATTTGCAAAGCGGCGGTAGCGGCTTTAAAGTGCGCAATATAAATGCATAATTTATTTTTTTACTTATTACATTCGCTATTCCTTCGCGAAGATTCAAAATGAGCAAATAGCTGGAAGTGTAAATTACACCGATGGTTTCATTATTATTTATAAACGAGATCCGTAGCGCATTATTCAGTGACTACCTATGTCCGATTGATTTTAGGGCGGAGTGTGCGACCCTCGGAAAGTCCCCATTGCGTGCACCGCTAACAATCGAAACGGCCTGACTGTTGCAGATGCTTGGATAAGCGAAGGAGAGCTTACCGCCAAAGAACTTATATCTGAAACAAGATTATGGCATTATACTTTGAATCAGACGTATAGCCCTTACGTCCTAGCGCAAAAGAATTTAATAGGCGATTAATATATCACATGGGTATGCGTGTCAAAACTAAATATTATGTAATAAACGTTATTAAATATCATTAAAATTAAATTTGTCGCGTCAAATAGGCAGTCTTTAGGAGCTTTCTGCGCAAACTCATATTCAGTAAAATTGGAGAACAAGAGAAAATCAAATTAATGTTTGCTTGGAGGACTGGATAGAAAGAAAAAATTTTCTCGTGTTTCCCGACAGATCCAATATCATATTCACTGAATCCTTTAAAGTTATGTACCTAACAGGATCAACTAATTTATTATTCTTCACTCCCCGCATCCTTCATCTTGATCGTTCTCCGGTTATTTTATGCCACGACACTTGCTTCGCATATCGGATCATCTTGATGACTATACTAACTACAGTAATGTAAATACAGATCACGATTCAATGACGAAAGGACGGGTGGTTGAAAGTTGAAACATTTGACAAAAAATATGCACTGTCCTGCCTACCCTGTGTGCAGCTGGAAATGATCAAACGTCTGATTTCTTTCCTTCAACCACTGCGTGAAGTCCTGTAGCGCGCTGGCGTAATTCAAAGTAGATTTGTGCACGTTATCGCTGATGAAGGGTGGCTCATTCTGCGAATGACGTAAAACCGCAATGTTGACTGGTGACAATAAATGTTATCTCTGATGAAGGCTGGCTGATGACGCGAATGACGTAATGCCCCCAATGTAGTCTGTTGGTAATAAATGGTACCGTATTTATTATGAAGGCTGGCTCATTCTGTGAATGACGTTATACCCCAATGTAGACTGTTGATAACAAACGTTATACCGCAATGTTGACTGGTGACAATAAATGTTATCTCTGATGAAGGCTGGCTGATGACGCGAATGTTGATAATAAACGTTATCTTTCGAGCTACAAGTTTCCTTTACCAGAAAAGCGGTTTTTCGTGGAACCGAAAATTGTTCCAATCTAACCGATGGAGATTGAGTTAACATCTGAACAGATCAAGAACTTTTCCCTCGGTTTATCATATGGAACCAACGAGATTTCCGAGCTTGAGATTTAATAAATCAGTCAAAATTGCAAGTGTCTGTCATTTCCTACCATTAATGAAGTAGAACATACCTTAAATATTACTTTTTTGTCATCAGCACCGTCCTAGCTGCGTGACCAGACAAATAACTGATGAAACGAACGAATTTAATGTTCTGTCGTGCATAAGATATAAAATAGCAAATTACGAAAATGCGGGTCCATTATACGATAGTCGTGACAACTGAACTAGTCTCAAAGCGCCGATTCACTATCCAGTAGAATACCCCATCAGCCGTATTGTTCTTTAGCCCGCCAAACAAAAGATACGCTGGATGCTGTAGTTGTAAAACCCAATACAGTAATGTCCGTGCAAATAAAAACGCACGTATTTCTAACTGAGCGGTCGTAACCGTCTCTGATATAGCGTCTGCACACTATGCGATTTGTTGGCCAACATTACATTGACGTTGCCTTCACACGGTCAAACCTGTCGAAAACAAAATTGTCGAAATTATGTAAATCTGGGCCCCTGCCAGAAGATCAAGCTTGCGAGCAGCGATGACTTGATCGAACTTGATCCAATGAAAGTCGAGCGAGAATATTCTGACCTCGCCATTGGTCGAAGCTTCCAACAGATCATCGCAGCAACTTGAGAGTTTCTAACATGCTCGATCTTTCAAATTGGCAATTTTTCTCACAAGGTTGGGTGGGGCATTTGTTGCGAGAATTTGTTTGTTTGATCGCACAGTTGGCCAACAAACAGCATATTGTGAAGGCGCTATAAAGAAACAAACCTCAGCAATAATGAGGGTCCCGGGCACGACGCGCATTTTTATTTTTTGTTTTTGATCCTTGAAATACTCGAAAGGGCGGTCGATCTATAATCATCGTATGCACGGTTTAGAAATGTATCTAGCCAAACTCGTACGTACAGGTAACATTTACTATACTTTATATGGTAGCATTAAAACCTCGTTTCTTGTTATCAACTTTAACTGGACTATTCATACTGATAGTGAAGCTATAGCCGTTAATTTTGGAGAGAAAATGCAGCAAATATAAAAGCAGTAAGAATGTGTGATACAGACCGCGAAGATTAGGCTGACGAAATATTTTTTAAGCAGAGCAATCGTCATTTTTTTCCTCGCCTCGGGAATTGCATATGTAGGAGTCATCTCCTTATACCATCTGCAACGTTGCAAGCGGTAATACGTTAGTCTTTGAATGAACAAACCATCCGGGTACTCACCACGCTATGAGTAGTTTAATTATGATGAGATTACGCACTGTGCTAAGCTCAAAACTAAAGCAAGATTTCGCACGGTGGTCACAGTTTAATCACACGGCGATGAAAGCAACAAGGCAAATATGTGTACTTACGAATGACCTTCCTTCATATTAACGGACATACTATAACCGAAATAATACAAGCGGCTCATAAATACGCGTCAACAGCTCAAAGATAGTGTCATGAGATATTCACAATGAAATCAGAATTATTATTGTAGGAAAATCTCTATTGTGATATCGTCTACGTTGAAGAACGACGGGTGTAAGTCTCGACATACTTTGTATAATTATGGTTTGACGTTAATACCCTGGAAAAAGCAAATTTAATATACATGACATTTGAAACCAAAATTGTTTTGAAATGTAAATGAACGTGTACAGATGCGGACAATTACCTATCGCCAATGATCTATGAAATTTATGACGTGTCAAGTGCCATCTGTCTGCTCTGCGTTCTATTTTACTCAATTAATGAGATGATATTTACATGTCGTATAGAGCCTTGTCGAAGTACATTGAGATTTCATATTCGAGAGGTGCTTTTTTCGCTAAGCACTGTGGGTCCTGGATGTCTGTATAACAAGAAAAGAAATGCCCATGTTATGAATTGTTTTCCCAAGTCATCTGCATTAGAGGGTGCTGAAGCTCGGTCTCACACACCTGTTTTCAACGCGATTTGATTCTATAGCATTGGACTCAAGGATAAACTTTGACAAGACTCTGCTAACAATCATCATTAATTGGTAGCGGATACCGTGTATATATATATCAGGTGTACTTGAGCGGGCGTGGCACGCAGACACCCATAGTTACTTAATATAAATAAAAAACTTTTTGTTTTTCTAGAAAAAGCATATTTTTCCAAGTGTTAATGATTCTCGAATTACTCGGAGGATGAAACCCTATGATGCAAGACAACGGCGTATTCCCTGATTTACCAAAAATCCTCTGATCTCGAGCGATGACGATGGCGACGATAATGATAATGATAATAATAGTAATACCATACGGTCACGGAACTGTTGTGAGCTTACATGATACATAGTCTTCGCAATTTGTGGCCTAAAAGTATGCCTAGTAATGACTCGGGTATATTAACACTAAGATATGTCGTACATTGTAAATTAACATATCCCGTGGAAAAGTGTATAGGGTGGGGCTTAACATTTTTCCCTACGTATTAAATCGTAGATTAATAATATTAATAGACTTACCCGGGCTTGTCTTCGGCATATGGGACCTGGACGTTGCACAATAATCACCGTGACATATCTGAGAGATCAGTAATTATGTGCACGAGAATTAATCTGTCTTAGTAATATAAATTTCTAATCTTTATCTATCGCAACCTATACCCCAAAAGCCAACGTGCTTCTCTGCTTATTAAACCATAATATATACACCGATCTATATGAAGGTCGACAAATTCAAGGAAGACGTGATTTATTCCTCGGGAGACTTATTATTCTTTGTATTGTTAAATTACGGGGATCAATTCTGACTATAATTTACAGTGCTTTTAGCATATAGCAAAGCGTACGAATAGGGTCTACTATTTCTTTGCTCTTCTAAATATTCTATGCAGACCATCGTAATCCTAGCCAGCGACGAATCCAGAGAAAATTAAGTATATGCAAAAGACATCGCATACCTTGCGGCTGTGGGGGCTACCGCAAACTGTTCCTGCTAATGGTATCACGACGCCATCAAATTTATGTCCAGTACAGCACTCCATTCCAGTGCAAATTTTGCTCAAATCATGCTGGGCAAAGTATAGCAAAAATGTAAGCATTTTGACGCATTACATGACATCTGGGCCGCTGTATTATTGTGATATATCTCTTGACCACGCAATACTTGAATAGTAGGCGCCAGTGGTAGACCAGTGAAAGGCGCGGCTTTTCTTGCAAAAAGTCGCAAGTTCGAATCTGTCTTACTCTGATTATTGCGTGTCTTCCAATACAGGAAATGAGCTAGATTTAATAAATCAATAAATAGATAAATTTGTTGTTAAGTGATTTATTCTGACTTTCCAGTAGAATACAATGTCGCAATTTTGTAAGTGCAACTATCATTTAATAAAATAACATTAAACCGTTCACTAAGATCTCTACTCCTCGTGTTATATTTATGATCTTGGATCCCACAACGCAATAACAACTACCCAGGACCAGTTCACTATACATTTCTCGAATGGCGTCAAGTAATTTACCTGGCAGACCTCAGAACAGATACCAAAAGCCAATCGGCACTGTTCGTTAGCCGAAAGTCTCGCTTGGGGCAAGGCATCCTTCATCTGGTGGTCGCGATTATGCAGACATTTGTTTTTTTCCCTGAGATGAACGAATTATCGCATTTTTGGAGACGGTATCATATGATATTACCTACCCTTGGCGCAAACAGTAACGTGGTAAGGAAGGCGACTACCAATGCGAGTCTTCGCTAGTTAGAATTGGCATACACCAAAGAAAGAGGAAATAAGGCTAATTTTTGTGGTCAAATACTGAGTAAAATTAGTAATTAAGTCAGTGATAATCAATTTGCCCATCACGTGGCTAATTAGTAAGAAAGGCCGACGTTTATTGCAATTATTAGTGTAGGGCTGAAAGATCGTAAAACACCAGCGCAAAAATATCATACTCAAACGTTTGTTGAGTTTGGTACACAGACAAACAGAGCGCCATTGACTTGGCACATCTCGATGCGAGCGTCACTGGATATAAATGTTTGATTTAACCGAGCCGGAATGTTCGATAGGATTTCAGTTTATGTGAACTCAACGATGCTACGGAGATCATAGGTTCGGTCATTTTTATTATGAACAATTAGTTGCGTAACACCAAACGAACGTTGAATCTTGGGCGAACTTCGTGTTCTCCTACACAGCTCTTTATACGTATGAATTACACTGTACCCAATAAAATATTCGTGAAAGATCGTCTTGACCTCAATTCCATTTTAATGATAAAAGCGCTGTAATCATTTTGAAATATAGCACCGCGAAATAGTCGTACCACCTGAAGTTCACTTCACAAGTTTCGATTATATCGATATAAAGATTAAATTATAATGGCTTTTTTCCCATGGGCTCATCTTGCTTTCGAGTGAAAGTATAGCATCGATACATTGCGCCCCACGATAGTAAATTTTACACACTGTAACAAGGTGAGTAACATGTTTTTTTCACCTTAAACTTTCAGCGTCCATATTTCCTGGAATATCTTTTCCTTATATGTACCTGTTGCTATATATGCTATATACTATTTCTTCGTTGGTTCATATCTATACATGACAGAGAGTAACCAGATTAGCTAGAAAACCCAGATACGTATGGCAACGCCGTCAAGAGCAATCCCGGCCAATACTGGTATGCTTTAAACGACTTACGCGTCCAGACGCGATAAGGTTTTATTCAGTATCTCTTTCGAGGATTCCGTGAATCCCCAAGCCATACCACCATTTGGGTTCATAACGCTCCATTTCCATGGTTTTTTGCCGAGGTGCTTCATGTTGAAACTGTCCAAATATATCAATGGCCATGCATCAACGAAACAACATACTGCGTACATGAGCCTAAAATTGCAGGAATCTTCGAGGTATACAAACATAAAGGTAGAGTACAACCTTTTTGACTGCGAGTGACAGCCAACACACGGTCTTGGCTAACGAATTTTTTATGGCCGCTGTTCGAGGAAGATACACCTTTGTCATTTGCATATCACTTGTGGTAGATACTATACCATTCGGAAATGGGTCTAAAATCGGGGGTGAATTGATTGTTTAGAATAATCTCGGAAAAACCCGACCGTCGGGCGGAATCGGGCCCGCGGCTTTTCGCTTATAAGTTAATGCTCTTACCACTTGTCAATCTAATGCCTATGGGAATAGTGAAAAGTACAATACCTGTATTTAATAATCTCAAAAACTATTTTGAAATGATCTCCATGATAGAGCCAAGCTGCTGTAATCTTCACAGACGATAGTCAGAAAGACAAGGGAAACGATAATTTCGATAGTCCGCGTTAACCAATGGCCAATAATGATATAGTATTTAGTCAGATGTCGCTTTTCTTTGAGTCCCCTTATTTATGAAAAGAATGTACGTACTACGAAATATTTTCAAATGAACTCATAGATTAGTTGAACGGTTTTACGTAGAAATGCGTTTTTAGTTGATATTTAAAGGTTGCAGCGTATAGTTGGTGGTTAATGTAAAAATGATCAAGAATTAGTATTAGACGATTTATATACATCGTCAATAGTATAGGGCCTAAGATGCTACTTTGGAGAATTCCATAAAGGAGAGGTGTAGCTGCTGACGTCAATGCGTCAATGGGGATTGTGAACGTGCGCTCACATAGATACGACAGTATTAACCGTAATGCTTTGTTTGTAATAACAAAGTGGTGCCAGAGTGTGTACCTGGTGTCGGACTCGCGGAACTATTAAGTTGTTAGGTGGTGTTTTAAAGGGATTAGTTCCCAACCTTTACTAAAGTTGGTCAGCTTGATCTAGGACGCATGAATCGGAACTATTTCGAAAAGTCAAGTGGTTCAAGACTGACAAATACGCGCACGGAAGGAAATATTATGTGGAATACCAGCGATACAAGACCACGATATGGAAAACCGACACCTGAAACTAATAGTTGTATATCGTAATCTTCGTAGAAGGGCCCAACGGAAACCGTGAGGTAACTATTCAAACTTTAATTAATTAATTTTAAGTAAGGAAAGTTACATATTCTGAGTATAACAAAATAACAATAACTCAGAAATTACCTAATTACATAATTGGATAATTAGTGTGTATATTTTAGAGGGGGGGGGTAGATTCTATAGTAAATGAATATCTCCACATTTACCTTGTAACTGATGCGCTTGTCGATCTCTATATATTTATACTGGGTGAGGTACTATGCTAGGTTCAAGCGTGTTAACCCACTATCACCAGAGGCAGTCACCGCCCTGGTCAGTAAAACATTCACAATTCCTTCGTGAGGATTCAAGGTGATCGTTGAC
>WURV02217128.1:0-10661 GCA_011762755.2 Epimenia babai
AATACAAAGGTAACACCTTGTTGACTAACTGTATAAGGATTAACACAAGCTTTCGTATATTAAGTATACTTCATCAGATTGCACCTGATGAAGTATACTTGATATATGAAAGCTTGTGTTAATCCTTACACAGTTAGTCAACAAGGTGTTACCTTTGTATTTTCGTATTATTCACACAATGTATAGCATAATCAATAGTTATTATAAGTGAAGATATTGAACATGGTCGAAGAAATCGTAAATCAATAATTATCAAAAAGTAAAAAACCGCTAATTTATTGCAATTACATTGGGCTGTATCGACTTACCAAATCACGGTCGACTTGGATGAAACGGTGGAGCGGCGAATGATGTTGTGTAGCAAGAAACCCATTACGCGCCCTTATATATCCTGAAAACTTCCGGCGCTTCGACAAGATAGTCATCTATTTCTGACCGGAACAGGTAATCATATTCAATTTTGACTGCGATTTCTGTATAAGTTCTGGTTAATGACATGCGCGCAGCCGTCTCCCGAGTGAGTGTGATTAAATTATTTCACGCGAAACAGGTATCCGTCCAGCCACATCCGCTCACACGGTGTATCTAATAACGTATGCATCGTGAATCAAATAACGTTCTATTTATGCTCTCATTTCAGAATCATCTTAAATAGCAGCATTCGACAAAAAAAAACACAAGAAGGTTAACCAGTGCTTTCAACTATATTTCCCATCATTACAGAACTGCACGCATTGTATTTTATATATATATAGATATTATAATTGTATTGATAGCGCCTCTTCAACTAACTAGTTATCAGCGACACTTTACAAAGGTAATACAACATGGTCATACACAACAAAGAAATAGAAGCTATAATGGTATATAACAAGTAAAAAGTATCATATTCAGCACGAAACAGTGAAACTTACGATTAATCTATTCTACATGGAAGATATAATAGCCTAAAAAATACTTAGACACGCACAGTAGACTTAAGAATTAATATAAAACAAAATGGCATCACCGAAAGCTTTTCAGCATATATATATATATATATATATTCCCCATAGCATTTTTAGCTATGATTTATCCTTGAAAACACGAGAAATGTGATTTTGTTTACCCTCAAGTCTTCTGCTATGTGGTCGGTAATGTTCCGAGATACCCGTTTTTGCCTGATTTTTTCAAGTAACCAAAAAGGAATGCTGGGTGAGGTTTTTACGCATGAACGTGGCACCGATTTCTGTATGTGCTTCTATTACCTTTGCATCGATTATAAATTATGAGATTATAATTTATCAAACAATTTATCGAACAATTATTCCATGTTATCATGTTCACGGTCAGACGCTTAGCGATTATGCGATTATTGAATCGAGGCACCTTTTTATATATTCATTAATTCCACGTGTCCGTGGTGTATATTTCTACGTTATATTTTATTTGATGGTGACGCTATTGGTAAGCTTCGTCGATTTTCGTCGTTTCGCATAAATATTATTGACCTCCTCTCTCTGTGTCGAAGAAATATTACGTTCGCATTATCAGAATTATCATTTTCTTTTTTATCGTCATGTTATTCACGGGAGTTATCCAATCGGTTTTCTATTGAGCAACAGGTTTTTTTCTTTTTTACCTGCCGACCTTTTAATTAACAACGGTAACGAAAATGAAAAAAGCGGTAAATCTACAACTCCTCTAAACAGAACAATAACACACAGAGAGTGGCAAATATCCAGGTCAATTGTGTACCGCCTCTCCGTTCCTTTTTCCTGGGGATGGAATGCTCGGGAATGATGTCATGACAATATCGATGCTGTACCAACGTCTCTACGCGAAGTCGTCAATGCTTGTTTTCTATTCACGTTGACTTGATTTTTATGTGTGATCTTGCTCTATATGTGATGGTAATGGAAGTAGCCAATGTGGTTCTCTGAATAGCCGAAGAGAAATGCGCTGAAAACACCTGTATCATAAGTATATAGTAACCTATACCTCAATTAAAAAACCTATTATCTTAAGTCCCATCAGAGGTGTAGGATCTTTTCTGTGTATTTCTCTTCTTGCTGTTAATGTTTCTTTTATTTTATGACTCATTTATGGAATACCGATTTATTTTTTGAACTGTATTCCTAGTATTTCTAGTTAATCGTAGTAGCCGTGAATTTGTAAAGTGTCTTTGATGGCCATATGTGAAAAGGGCACTATAAATCAAGAAAATTTCTTTTTATGTGGTGAAGGTCTCGTGCGAGGCGGGGACCGTCTTTATCCACGATGTTTTATATATTCGCCAGCTGTGGGTTCCCGACGGGACCAATCTACATGGTGCGTCAATGTGACTGAGACGTTACTTTGGCGAGTCGGCCATGATGTGTTCCGTGTTGATTTTAGTCGTCGCAAGTAGCTACAAACTTTACACAATGTTATTCCCGTCACGAGTGCAACTAACGGATAAAGTAGCGCTCTTTGGTCTTGCATAATTATTATGATAGCAATTCATTTGTTTGACATTTTATTATGATTATTGCGAGGTTAACGAATTGTTGAGACCCAAATTGGTAACATTACGTACATGACATATCTCGGAATATGACCGGAATTTTGGGATGTAATGAGTAGAGTGTTCTTCCCCGCAGCCCTGTTTATATACCGAATAGTAGGCTACTCGGGATTGCGATAATCTGTCTGCCGTGTGTAATAATTGTATTATTTGGGTTCAGCTTTAAGAAACATCGCAAAACGATGAAGCAAGGTTCGTATGCCAACAGCTCAACGTAGTTACAGAGCAGCCAAAACAAGTCTCATGAAGACTATAATCTTCTCATATGGAAACTCCACGACGTTGTGTCAACGTCTACGTGCAATTTACCCCCAGCAAATTTTACTGCGACGCCTTACTCAATCGCAAAAACTAAAAAGTGCTGGATGATCTTTTACCGATACGTTACAGCAATTAATGTTTGTGAGAACGTCGCAAGAGAATGATGAGAACGCGGGAAGTTCATCATTATACTAAATGTACTCCGTTATACTGAATGTAGTCAACCTCTACGTGAATCGTCTGTCTCGCTTCGCTGCTCTTTGATGCACGCGCAGCGCCAAAGGCTTGCCTCGAATTTCTAAAACGAATATGACGATAAATTTTTTTCCTGCTATGTATGTCATCGCGTTAGTGCGCGATCGATGTGTCGTAGCGACACGTATTGTCTTTCCGATGTTAAGTTTTCAATCTTAATTGTCCATAATAGGAATTCCTAATATCTTTATTGAACAATAAATTAGAATTATTTTTTATTAATTAGTAAGCTATACGTTTATTTTGGCCATCCAAGTATCGTAAAAGTGCATCTTTGGAACATTTTTTCGCCTCCGTCAGGTAGATCGTTGTTTTGGCCGAGGTCTGCACTCTCCGAGTGCACCCAAGGCCTCAATATGGTATTAGTATCAGATTTTCGGAGTCGTTTGTTGTTATTGGTACGTGAACCCTAAGATTACATGTGTTTTCTGTGATACCAGCCACAAACCTTTGACATATTTTCCTCGGTTATTTATATCATGACCATAGTAAAGTGGAAATAAATGATGAAAAAAGTGCAGTCCGCGTTCAGTGGGAATGTGGAGTTTTGTCGAATGTTATCAAACAACTACTTGACAAATTACAATTAAAAAATACCATGTACATTGTTTCGAACTCTGCATGCTCGTAACCAGATTGACGAGCGATCGAGTTGATCGATAAACCCCACAATCGTATTGCCGCCATTCGTACATCCGTTAGTGACGGTAATTTAAATTCAATATCGGTACACCGTAGTCGCTAACTACGGTGGTGGTGTCGAGATCGGGAAAAGCAAGATGGTAGACTTAGTCATGCCAAATTGACTGCGAGTAGAGAAAAAGGCCAGATTAGCAAAAAATTGACCTATTTAAGTGATTGGCTGGGACTAGACGAACTTACGCCATATTGACTGGGAGTACACTGGATAACGCCAGATTGACTAGGAGTACACTAAAAAACGCCAGGTTGACTAGGACTGCACGAATTAACGCCGAGTTAACTGGGAGTACAGTAACTAACGCCAGATTGACTGGGAGTATTCAAACAAACGCCAGATCGACTGGGAGTGCGCTAAGAGACGGAAATACACGCCAAGTTAATGCCAAGTTCCTTGAGGATTGCAAATGTCGATATGCATAAACGGGAGATTATGTAAAGGTAAAATTGACTTCTATAGCGCAGTTATAAGTTGGGTAAACTCTCAACTGCGCCGTACAATGCGACTAAGATGGAGAAAAACAAATGTTAGAAAATGACAAAATACGATATACACAAAATTTAAAATAAATCAGAATAAACTACTTAAAAACTCTAGTAAAGAGATGAGTTTGGATATGAGACAGAAAAGACGTGAAGGAGGTTTGCATACGCAGGGAAAAGGGAGGAGCATTACATAGCATTGGCCCAAAACATGAAAAGGAGCGATTTTTAGAACTTACAAGACGGCATGAGTTTGACACCCTTGCGAGGTGCAAGTCAGCAGAACGCAAACAACGACGAGGTACGTAATATGACATGAGCTGGATAATGTACGGCGGGGCAAGACGATGAAGAGCTATATACATGAACACAAGTGTCTTGAATTCTATTCGTCAGCCAATGTAATTGCGTAAGTAACGGAGAAATGTACGAGAATTTGTGACTTTGCATAACAACGTGGGAAGGAAGCAGCACCCGAGTAAGGTGGCTAAGTAATTTAGATGGACAACCAATCAATAAACTGTTACAATAATCGAGCCTTGACGTCACGCGGGAATGTGGTATAGAGGCAGCGATCTGCTGTGTTAGATACGGTCGAATACGTCGTATGTATCGCAGATGCATATAACATTGCTTACATATGTTAGCAACGTGCGCCCCGAGAGACATATGATTAGTGAAAATAACCCCAAGATCCGGCTAGGCACTTGACTGGTCGACTTAACACGACCATCGCCAATGTCTATCTCAATGACATTAAATGGTATACCATATAATTTTCTCTCGATCTTGAGGATTTGTGTATTTGTTTCATTTAACTTGAAAAAAATTGAATCCATCCATGTTATAATGTGGGGCGTGCATTGGCGTTTTTTATCGATAGTGATTGATAGATCTGTCCTACATGGCGTGTGTATTTGACAGTCGTCATCGTAAAATTGGTATTTGAGGCCGCGACAATGATAATTTCGCTCGGGGGGGGGGATATAAAGCGCAAACACAATAGGGCCCAAAATTGAACCTTGTGGTACGTCCCAGTTTAGATGAACAAGAGACGAGCGTGATTTGTCAATAGCCACAACCTGCGACCGATCCGACAGATACGATTTTATCAAGTGACGAACAATTCCATCTATACCGTAGCGGACGCGCAAACGACGGAGGACTTCCTGGTCACCGTATTGAACACCGCAGAAAGATCGAGCAATACAAATATAACGAACGCGTTGATACCATCAATATCACGAATTGTGTCATGTGGTCTTGTACACGCAGCAACGCCGACTCGGTACTATACCCACTACGATAAGCAGACTGGTATTTATCACGTAATTGATTAGAGACTAAGTACTCTCATAACGGTAACTGCTCAAAGACAGCTCGCTCAGTAACATTAAAAACTCTCAATAATGTCGATACAGGACGGTATACATATAGAACGTTGGTGTTAGCCAGCGACTTTGGGATCGGACGAACAAGGCTTGCTTCCCTCCGGCAAGAAAAGTACCAGTCATGAGAGATGTATTTACGAGACAAGCAAAGCATTGATGACCGACGAACAACAGCGAAAAGGGAACTCCGGCAGCGGATCGGCGCCACTGGACTTTCCGGACTTGATATCTCGCTCGATGTCAGTAGGCTTGCTTTCGCGGAACAATTCAAGTTTTGTCGAAGCAAGATTTAAGTCGACAGTGCAATCATGCACAGCAAGTTCGATCTAATTTTAGTTACTTTTCATTGAAAACCAGACAAAGAGCTCAGCAAGATCATACGATGTCTGGGTGTGAGGAAGGGACACGAAAACGACAGTAATCTTCCGATGATTGAACATTGGCAGAAGATATTGTGATAAACTGCTCATAAAATAACAACTGCCACAATCCATTCCGATGAGCAAAGTGAGGATTCATGAGTTTGAGAAAACAATCATCATTATTAATAGACTTAATAAAAATTGAGAAATGTTTGACTGCAACGAATATACACAAAAGAATATTTTTTACTACTTATCACGTTAGTGCGTGATCGATGTGTCTTAGCGATACCGATTTTCCCGAATTTTCATGCAAAATTATGTACGATAGGAATTCGTAATTTCTCTATTAGACAGACAAACCATTTTTGCCCAAAATATTTAGGATCCTACACATTCATTTTGGCCTGCCAAATAAAAGAAAAAGTGTATTCATTGAATTATTTTTCTTTTTTGTAACGTAGATATTATATAGGCGAGTCAATGATTCCTATTATTTTCCCTCAGTTGAGATAGTGTTACATTTTGTGTCGAGTTCGCCCTAGTCAATGATTTCTTCACTGAGTGTTGTGAACGAATTTGCATTCAAGTTCGTTAGAAAGTTTTCTTGAACTCGGGATGATTTAAAATAGAATTTGTAACACGTAAAGATCAAGCGAACATTTTGCCATAAGTTATCGCGGTAGGTAGATATTTTCACGCGTGCATATTGGCGTTTCTTGTTGTTTTTTCCATTTTGTGTAAATTTGCAAAATGCTTCGTGATTTTTGACCAAATAAACAGTTCGATCTACCTAATTGACTCACGTTCCACGACGCTCTCATCGCGACAGAAACTGATCACAGGGGATGTATAAACCGCTCTTATCAACACAATCACAACGCGACAAGAAAAAAAATCGAGTGGTAGGTATTTTTACATTCTATTAAAAGTCAACGCTAGAACGGAAATGATCAGACAGATACTATCTGGCGATTTCAGACCTGTTCTCATAGCCCAGCGTGCTACCATTGCGATGGGTTTATTTTTACTCGGACAATACACATTTAGTTTCTCATCCGGCAGAAATATGCGCATAATTTAACGCGCGAACATTGACTATAACGCTTGTGAAATCATTATTCTGCATCCATCCATAACAGCAAGACGCCGATTCATGTTCGTGGTCTCGCAACGTCGAAATTTATCGCCAAAAATATGTTCACCGAATTATTCGTGCGGAATAAGATGCGCATGTAACAGCACCGATATTTGCATACGATATTTGGGGATGCGTACAGTCGACTAGCGATACAGGTTCGCAAGGCTACAGAGAACGTCGGCTTCTTTACTAATTCTCAAGTATTCTTGTTCATATGAATTGTTTTATATAATTTGTGTTTGTAGTATCCTGAATAAATTTGATGGTTTGGGTAGATTTTCCAGTTAAGGGCTTCTTCCCGCCTAGGTGAGCTTCAAATTCTCTTTGAAGGGTAATTATGGCTCTTAACTTTCCACTTTTTAGCCTCATTGTATATAATTTTCAACTATCACAGACTTAGCGAAGTGTGCGACACATGCACGATGTCTATAGACGTATGGAACAGGTACAGTGAATGGGCGAGGGATATCTGCCTACAAACACGGCGTTTTCAGTACTAGCTAGTTTCCTAAAGGACCAGACAATAATGGCCCACACAACGCAATAATCCCACCTCTAACTAAATGAGGAGTCAGCACTCCAGTCATATCTCAAAGATGCGTTGTTATATTATTATTGAATTGATATTGATGGTGATGATTGGTTACTGAAGAGATGCTTTTGCAAGGGGTTTAATTGTTTTGAAAGTGGTATTACGTCAGGAGACAATGCTATTCATCTTTCCACTTAGTGCCGTCGAAACGCATAGGATTTCTGATGATGCGCATGAACGTCTTCATTCATACATCCGGTTAGATGCAGCTTTCGTCGGGTCATTTAAAGTGTGCCCGGTGATTCCATCTAACCATCAGGTCGCCGGAGCACCTCTTCCTCTTCTTCCGCCACGCACATTCCAAGCATCCTTGATTTCTTATAATACGGTTTCCGAAGCAGCTCATCTTATGTCTCATCATTTATGCCTCAAAGGCTTGAGGAGGCTTGACCTCCTCGAGTATCGAGCAAAACTATAGGAAACACACGTGTAGATAGTAGTTGTGATTTGGTGGCCAGTGATGTTTTTATCATCCCAAATCGTTAGAAGTGTCATTGATGCCTTAGGCCAAATGTTTCATTATTATTATTGTTGTTATTATCATGTCTGCCTTTGATGTTCCATTTTTTCTATCGTTGAGTTTGCTGTCCCAATGGTTGAAGAAAAATGCACAAAAAACCTATACCTGTGATGGGGTATAGATTTCTTTCCAGTTATTCAGAGAACCACAGTGGCTATCATTAACACTATGCACCTGTCATCCTTTACAGGTCTGATTTCCCCAATGTTCTCTGTTGCCGTCTCTTTACTCTTCGTGATGTTGACGTATAGACCCAGCTCTTCACTCTTTCCTTTCACTTTCGCGATTCGTGTCGCGTTATCTGCATACCTCGAGTTGTTGATTTTCTACCACCGATTTGTATGCCATCTTTCATTCCGCTCAGATTAGCCCGTCTCACATATCCCCTATATGCATTGAACAAATAAGACCATGGTATGCATGCTTTTACGCATGCCTTTATGAATGCCAAAAGTTTCCACATTTCCATTTTCTATGCTTACACTGGCCTATAAATCTTGATACAAATGGCGATGTGCTGTGTTAGGAGACGTGGTATACCCATTTCAACCATGATGTTACACAGGGTGTTGTGATTAACGCCGTAAAATACTTTTATATAGCCTATCAAGTATATGTATAGTGGTGTGCATTCAGTGTGTATGCATTCATCGCCAAGTTTTTTTCAAAAGCTCAATGGGCATCGCTCCAGGTGACGGCAAGTACTTGGATCGCCTAACTTCACTGCATCTGTGACATTGGGCTCCATCGAACACGATCGACGTTTGAGGTTAAGCTAGTTTGGTATGAGTGATGGATGGCTCACATAACGTACGCATAAAGCGTACAAATGTTTAGTGTGGTTACTTCTTTAACGAAATTTCAAATAGTTTTATAGGGGGGTGGTACTATACGTCAAACGTCTTCCGCCTTCCCTTTCTCAGGCATAAACACTGTGTTCTTATTGCATGCTTATTCTATGCTTTTATATCACATTGTTTTTTGTATTTCTGTGTGTATATATCTGAGAAATAAACTTCCTTTCGTTCTTCTTTCTATGACTATGTTTTTGTAGATTGCACCATTATACCCTCACACGGTAGAGTTCCTGTCTCTTACTGACAACATACATATATTTTATTGAAGCATTATAAAACCAAGTATACAGGTACATGACATTTACATTTTGAAATAGAGATGCAAACTTCTGGGCTACTATCATCACTACTATCTACTATTTGAGGAACCCCAGGATAAATGAGGCTGTAAAGAGCACTATTGTAAAGAAGCCATAACTCTGTTGTTGACGAACAATTGTTGTTGACATATTTACATATTTATTATACACTCTCAATGGGTGTGTGCCATAAAATATAGTATAAAAACTTGGGAACAATTTTTGTTTCCCTAAATGCGAACAATGAACAAACAACCATGTTTGCACAATGAGATTTATTATATTATTCAAGTTTTTTTTATCTCTGAAAAAGCCAATACTACAAATAAATCATTTTAATCTGTGTGACGCAACACATACAACTTAGAATACTACACAATGGAATATCGAACGAGTCAGCATGAAATCACATCCACATAATGGAGTATCAAAACGAGTAAGCGTGAAATCAACAAAGCTGGCTCTTTATTTGATATCATATTTGATTGAAAAGAATAGATGCTCATGTAGTATTTATGGTGTATTATATTATACGTAATACCCGAGCAAATTTAATAAATTCATATATGCATATATCTTTTTGTAATCATTTGCTTAATTCAGCAATTAGTGGTGGTCTGTAAAGCTGTTATATAAACACGGGTCATTTCAAGTCATTTGTAAGAAACCATCCTGCTAATAGTTGTATCATTGTATAGTGAATTTACTCTTGCTGTACGGAATTACTAAATTGGGTGAGAAATTCTTCAATTCAACTAATTTTTATCAGTTATTTTCCATTTATCCAATTGAAATTGTTCATTTGCTACTGGTATTTGAAAATCTGTTTCTAATCCCGAAAATACCAAGTCTCTTGGCTTTTTATATTTTCCTTTGTTTTCTCAACATAATTAGGTTTTTATTAAAGCCCAGTAATTGAAGCTGTACATAATTGCATACCATACCATGTCACATTTGTGTCAGTTATGCAAGGTAACCATTGATATTTGATGATTTTTATTGCCATTACGAGTTTTATAAATTGCTTGGTAAGTCTGTCTTGTAATTTCAAAATATATATTATATCTAATCATGTTATAACAAATTACTTTGAAAAATTCTCATTGTCTGAATCCGATAGAGAAGTCAGAAACTGCAGGGCAAAGTGTATTAAATAATCTGTCTTTCATTATATTATTTTTTTATTTCAAATTTATTAACGTGGTTTACATTTAGGATATCCTAACTATTATTTACAATCCTGACGACCACGAAAT
>WURV02217139.1:0-10660 GCA_011762755.2 Epimenia babai
TGTAAAGGGCCAAATCTGGCTCAGACAACGATTCTCCTTTGCGGAGAATCGGCCTATCGTTACATACATACATACATGATATAGTGTTATGAATTTTATTTTGAGGAGTATATGCACACGACGTCAAGGTCGAATAGCCATTCCCTCGCATCAGCAAAATAAATAAATCATTTTCGAACGTCCACAGATCGTACGAGTACTACTTTTCTGTACAAGTGATCTCCTGGGCAGTGGGTCATTTTACCCCGGGCTATCGATCAATACAAATTGTGGCAACATCCTCTATAAATATGTCATTCGCTTAATGTTTAGTATTTGAGATCTTGAATATCTCTCGTCTTTTGAATAAAAAGTGTATGTACCTGGTTTTTATTTGACAGACTTGTACGTAAGAAAAATATTAACTACATGAAATAACATAAAGAGTGCGTTTTTAAGTACATGAAACAATATTATTTTTAAATAGGCCAATAGAGGTGCGATAAATATACGTGTCGAAAAACACAAACCTTTGACATTTCTAGTAAACAGTTACTTAATATGAGATCATTAATAGCGTTTTAGTGTGTACACGTACAGAACTTTGCAAAATTTTTAGCGAAGCCCATGATTGTTTAATATAATTTACAGAATTAACCTTACTGAATGTTATGATAAAAATGTTTTATTCAATTCATATTTCATTTTAATTATTAATATCACCGAGAAATCAATGAACATATAGTGATAGTGTTGTAGCTACGATCGCTAAAATGGCGAAGTTAAACCTTTTGGAGCCTGTTAAAACCTTTTAAAGTTTTTTACAGGCTGTTATCGTCTCATATAAGTGTGTTATAAACGGTTCTGGTCTGTTATGATTTATTATAGCTGTTACGGTCTGTTATATTCTGTTATAGTCTAATATAGTGAGTTATAGTCGTATATATTCTGTTCTCGTCTATTACAGTCTCAAGTAGTCTGTTAGCCTGTTATATTCGTTTATAGTTCATACTTTTTTTCGGTTATAGCAAAAAATTCAGCAGGACCAATGTAACAGTCGAACAGTAACAACATGCCAAACAACGCATGAATACCCAAGAAGCCGGAGTTGTAGTGTAAACCATCTAATAATATACAAAATATGCAAGTTACTTAATTAATTAATTTTATAGATATAGGATAATTACCGCGACAATCATTGCGTAAGTCATTCTTTACCCTTTACAAAACTTGCCTATGCGGTAACAAAGAGATTTGCCTCAGTTATGAGGGGTTGGTGAAAATACCGTGGTAAACAACAGCTAGACGGGGCAGACCATGGCATTGTCCATCCACGCTTCTGGTATTCAACGCCTACCTGCAGCATAGATATTTCGCAGACTCTGTTGAGTCTGTGATAGCTGATGATGATTTACTGAGATAATGAGATAGCGTAGCAGTTACACGCCCACGTGACCATCCAGATAGAATCGGTAGCACAACCACGTCAGAGGAAGTGCGTCGTTGCCTTACACTTCAAGGGCTACCCTGATTCTCATAGCCAGACGAGTTTTAAGGCAGTTTCTGCCAGAAAAGGACTACGGGTATAGAAGAGATATAACGATCACACCTTTCAACTAAATACGGTCGAAATAAACACGAGCTTATGAATAGTGCCCATACATTATCATATTGCGTCGAGTCTGTCTTCAACCACGCCTTGCAACGTTTTCGGAAATCCCACGGACAACAATCATCGGATGCAAACACGCCGATTGCGATGTTAATTGATGTTCTATCAGTCATAGAACTGCGACAGCACATCGCCACCTTTGACCAATGAGAGAGCAGATGCTTGTCATGTGGGTATACTGACGCTGTTTCGTTTCATGACTCAAGAATGACTAGGATAATATCCTTCCACATTATTTCAAATAGAATGAAAATGAAACTTAAATTTCGGCCACAAGAAACTCGGGTTTTTCTATCACTGGCTGCCACAAAATTATTATTACACAGAATTTACTGTGAAAAGTTAATTCTGGTCATAAAAACCATTTATACTCTCATAACATTAATTCACACATATCTAGTAAATCGAGCAGGAAACTCTTGCAGCTGCCTCGATCCGCCATGGTACATCAATATTGTGTTTAGTTGGCGCCAGTGGTGTAGTGGTTAGAAGCGCTGCCTTTCATACGAGAGGTCCAAAGGTTGCGAGTTTAAACCAGCATATATGTGTGATTTTTTACCGCGCCTTCTACAATAGGAAATCAGCAAGAATTTCGTGCTTGAATATTGAGAAAGATTTGTTGTGGAATGGTTTATTATAGAATATATTAGGGATGTAACAGGGTGATGTTGTACGTGCGACTGACATTAATTATAAAGTAGCACCAAAACCTCGCCTTTACCTTTTCACCTTTTACAACGTTTCTCATATTAATTGCACAGTGTGGAGGGGTATCGAATATCTGGCAATCAGATTTTCCACCTGGCTTTTGAATAATGCACGCAATCTGGCAATGTACAGGCACAGGTAGTCTAGAAAGTGTGTCTCGTAATTCGCTATATGGCCCACTTTTCTTTATACAATCTAAAATGCAGCCGATGCATCGGCCAGCCGAAAATTCACCTCATCGTCCGTCACTCTATCCACTTGGTCAAGTTGACTTCCGGCAACTTGCTGCATTTCACGCGAGGATTACTAAAATATTCGAACAATTTACACATGAGAGTGAAATAAAAAAAATCTACCTTACTGAGGCAGCATTGTATGTGTGCGCGCACGTGCATGTACGTGTGCTACACACACGAAAACGAAATTTCAACGCTAATTTAAACTTTGTTATTAGTTCTTTTCGTAATTCCAATACCTTCGCTCAACTTGGAAGAGTTCGATACATCGTTTAAAAAATTTTCAAGGTATTTAGAAGTGAATGAGTAGACAAGCTCCCAGCATTTCGTCGTACAACCTCGATTTGTAAACGTTTGGAAGAATATGTAATGCTATCAATGATAAGCTTTTCTGTCAAACGTATTGATTGCTACGTATATATTGCATACCTCGCCAGCATTTGTTTCAAATTCGCAAACACCTTTTCTGTCGCCACGTTTTGTTTATCATAGTAATGGTGGTCATAATATCTACGTACAGCTAATTGTGCGTTAAGTGTGGTAGCTATTTGACGCGTGTCAGGTGATTTAAAAGCGCAATTATTGAATTACTCTCAAGTACAAACCGACGCTAAATATCGACCAGAGATAATACCAACCGTCGTGATCTATGCACGTAAAATGGATCCCGTTGGATTTTTGTAATATCGTAGTGGTGGCACATGACTTTAGCAAGCCTGATTTTCCTGATCTCTTTCAGTTGGGCTGGAAGAGAGAAAAAAGCGGAAATCACAAGGTATCAGGACATGTCACGCAGGCTCTGCTCAAAACTCACACTCTCGTATCTTCGATTTGCTACATTCCAGTCATATATGCCCAAACACACCAAGCGGACAATGCTGTACGCTTTTATGTTTACATACGCATCACAATCGACTAGTTCTTATGCAAACTTAATATTCCTGCATTCACTTCTTTCTAGTGTTGTTGACAAAACACAATGTTTTGTTAATAGCGTATTATGTAATATATCAATCATTAAAGATAAAATCAAACATCATCGACCTGAGAGGGTGGGGGTGTAGTCTTTTTAGGTATTATAAAATTTCATTTGGCGTCTTGCGCATGTGTTACTTTTATTACATAATAATTTCGATGACAGCCATGATTTGTTCTATTGGATGGTTAGTGGTATGACTTTTTTGGGCTGATTACAGATAATTCTCATATATGTTCTTAGAACTAATACTACTACACGCTAACAACTCTGGTTATCAACGATATATTGGGTGGGTTGTACTGTTCTCATATGTGGGTTATGTTGGATAAATATTCCTCCCACTGAAGATTAGCAATTTATATCGGAATATAGCCATACAAACACGATAAATTATTTACTTTCGTCTGAAATCCACTTTTTTACATGGTTTTCTACATGCGCTATAGAATATTGAAAACGGCCTGAAATAAATTTGGCACAATGTAGCAAAACTCATGTTTTAGGCCATTGCTCCAAATCATTATACTCACCCCTGCCCCCCCCCCAATTGAGCGTTGGAGGATGCTAACATCTTCTCAGGAACCGCTTATCATAGAGGTCTGCCATTTCGCAGATATTTAGGGTTAGTTGGTTTCTTCTAGATTTGTTCATGGTATCGTTATCGCAGCAAGGGAAGGTAACTTATGCCGATGTTCGTATTTTTTCCCTAAAATAATTTCTTCTCAAGAACCGCTTATAATCGCAACGGTCTACTATTTGGCAAATATTGTCCTTGGGTTAGTATCTTTCAGATTAGTTTAGAATTGCGTAATGGAAGTAAATTACCCCAATTTCTATCGATTTTTTATTTAAAAATATTTTTCGTCAATGTCTTCGGCGTGCAAAGGTCTGCCATTTGGCAGATTTTGTCTGTGTACCGTAGGTCTCATTCAGATTAGTCAAGGGCATCATTATTTAAGTAATTAGAGGTGATTTCAGACAAGTTTTATCCACAAATCTGTATTTTCTTATTTCAGTATCTTAATGGATATTTTTTCAGGTCCCTTTGGCCCCTTATTTTTGACAGTATACTTGTTGTTTTCTCGTTCTAATAAAAAGATGGCCTCCTTGGTCTTTTGTTTTTTGTCTTTTCTTCAGGTGAGTGTCTTGAGGCCTCTTTGGCCCCTTGTTTTCACCGAAAACTCTAATATCCTAACACTGCATATCATATACACGTGTTGTTACATATGAGATTTCGTTTTTTTATAATAATGTCTTATTATGTAGAGTCTTTTATTAAAATAATCTGTGTAGTGCAAAACTTGTAAGTCATTAATAAAGACGTACGAAAACATTTTTAATTATATACATATGATTAAATTCTAATTCATTAACAGAAAGAATGGTTCATGTAGATGATAGAACCAATACTTTAGCGAAAACTCCATAAAAGTGACACACAATAATAAAACATGAAATTATTTCATAAAATTTCACAATTCCTACAAAGACGTAAGGTAGTCATAAACATAATAATTATAATAAAAGCCGAAATGTAATATATGCGGCTCTTATAGGCCGGCGCAGCATCTAACCGGAAGTGAATCGCTGGGGGTTTTCGTTCGTTTCGTACCAGAACCGGTCGCCTCTTTTGAACAGATCAAATTGATTGGCTAGTATTGCGGCAAAGAGGGGACCAATAGTTTTGCCTGAGACGCGGATTTCAGACACCCCGCCGACGAACACGTCGATATCGAGAGGCGATCTGTTACGTGAGCAAAACGTTAGAATTCTAGTTTATATGACACCGTTGCTTAAAATTTCACAGAAAGATGAATATTAAAAGGTTAAATTACTCGAACAGATAATGTACGGTTGCTAACTAATGTCCGTCATTTGAGGCAATTCGTTCGATATGAAAATAAAACTGGGGCTTTAATGCTACTCATTAATAGTTGTAAAGCTCAATTGCAATATAAAGTCATTATACTATTTAGAAAAAATCCGCGCTTGCAACCACTGGAGCACTGGCTCCGACAATAAAAGATCCCAATGTGTAGCTAGATCTCAATAAAATTGGGAAGAAACAACGTACTTATAAACGAGTTTGAAAAGCGCAATAGTTGACGCTGTATGGTCAGGGAAGGATGCCCGACTCCAGTCCGTGGGCGCGGTCAGGTTGAACTTGGTTCTCCACGTGGCGTACGGAGCAAGACCGTGCTCTCGGCCCCGTTGGATGTTTAATGCAACTATATCATTTCCGTTCCCTGCAGAAAGAGCCACATACGTACCGTTTAATATATTTCCTAAGACTGTAGTATTCATTCCGGTGTTTTGCTCGCCAGAACACTCGAAGCTGATCAGTTGTCGTATTAACGATTACATATATAGGCTGGCTGTGGAAAACGCAATTATGGTTTTAACAACAATTACATTAGTCATCGGGTTTTTGCTAAATTACTATGATATACAGTATACCCAACAGTGAATACGAGAATGCGGATCCTTGTAATCTTCATGTGATCGTAGTTAGGATAGCCAATGTGGTTCTATAAAAAGCTGGAGAGAAATGCAGAGAAAAAACGTATACCCCTGAAAGGGACTTGAACCCATGACCCCAGATTACCGGTCTGGTGCTCTACCAACTGAGTTCGAGTCCCATCAGGGGTATAGGTTTTTCCTGTGCATTTCTCTCCTTGTAATAATTTACTTACTGAAAAATGCTAAAAATATTAATCAAGTAAGGCGTCATTTGTTAGGTTTTTGGTAGAGGAGATAATATTTTCGGCTATTTTTTTAGTATTTACCAGGCGAAGTTTCAAAGAGATGATTCGTCATGCCATCCACAAACTGGTTATCACAGACTTCGCTTGTTGTCACGATCAGCGCGCGATTGAAGTCCATCTCACGTACGAGAAAAGATAGTGGTCGCCAGAAAGTGTCTTTTAATTGCAGTTTAGGAGAACTGAAGAGCTTGAACTTTTCCGACGCGTACGCGTGCTCGTTATTCAGCATGCTGTGGCCGAATCTGTGGCAATTGTAAGTTTTCATTATACATTCTTTATGAATACTACATTAGCATGTAGCGATATAGCTATAGACTTGGTATAGTATTATTTCCTTGTTCAGGTCATTATTAGATCTTACAAAGCTTACCTAGCATGACTTTAAAGTGTGAACACGACGAACTAAATAACAGAGTTTGCGAATAAAAAAAAACGCATTGAATACGGCTGTGTCTGGGCAGACAATTACGGAAAACAACGCATTGAATTGATTGGGCAGACAGTAAGCCCTCGTCCATACACGGCACGGAATCCAAACACTTGCCGATAACCGACATATGTAGAACACTCTGCTATATCTGTGATAGTTGATTATTATTTGCAATGAGATAGCGTACAGAAACATGTAATAAAGACTATTCAAAGAACATCCGAAACACGGCAAGGTCATCGGGAACAGGCTTTACATAATCCACATTTACAAAGGCTACTCAGACCCTTTTCGGTTTGAAAATACTCGCAAGACCAGACTTCAGATCTGGGTCTTTTAGATGAAAATTCGAACGATCTAACCACTGCGATAACCTCAATGCCTTCTTATATGAAAGTATGTTTTGAGTTTTGATGTTTTAATACGGTCTTTCAAATACGGCGAGTTATATCTTTCCGTTTAATATTTGATTCACACAGAAATGCCAATCTTTGTGTCTCAGAGAGCAAAGCATCAGACCTGGTAATTTGAAGGTCGTGTGCTCGATCTCATTACTTTTTACATGAGTATTTTTCTACCAATAAGAGGTGTTTATAATCTGATAATCACAAATCTCACAGGTTTACCTTTTAAACCCAATAAGCACGGGTATTACCTTTTGATTTTATTTGTTTCTCGTGTATTTACAGGCTACTGAACATTAGATATCACAGGCCTTGAACAAGGTTTATTTATAGATGAGGCTGGTATATATGGCTTCAGACTAACCTCATGGCGGCAGTGGCGGCGATGTTCGTCATAGTCGCATCTGCGGACGGATCGTACCTGGTGTCGTAGCCTCTCGACTGGGACCGCAGTCTGTGGGCGGTCATGAGACTGTCGGACAGGGTAGCTGGCAGAAACTCGTTATATACAATATGCTGAATGAAAGCGATGATAATTCGACGGGTCTCCTGATATATCCGCTCAGCGTTCCATGCCGGATTCAGCTTGCTCAATTTCTCGGCGACTCGGTTGTGTTCCCGGTGAAACATGAGATTCGCGGAGAATAGCATTGTTGCTTCGTTGACCTTTGGATCACCTATCAGCGGCACAGACGCCACATATCTCAGTAACTAGTTCGCCATGTTCATAAATGATTATCCACTGGTCTATATCCTCATACTAACTTTTTATCGCCAAAGCATCATATATTGACGACCAAAACATCATTACTCACAAAATATTACAATTTATTACGTAATATAGGTGTGATCCATTTTAGCACTCTTGGCCCTTCCTCTACTCAGTTACTTTCTCCAACTAACACTTCTTGACTAATTATTATAGATTAATGCAAGCGTATGTTTAATAAGTATACTTCGTCGGGTGCAATCTTATTGCACCACATTGCACCTGAAGAAATATATTTGATATTCAAAAGCTTCTGTTGATCTATGTTAGTTGGTAAAAAAAGTTTTTTATTTGTATTTGTCGTATTTACGAGTGCACGAACACCCACACCCCAATGACATTACACGTTTGCGTTACTCCTCTCAACATAAAAACTGGAGAAAATGTTGATTCAAATATAGTCAGCACGCATCTTATGGCTTATGGTTTTCAACAACAATATCATTTGCCAATGTCACAAAACAATTTAATTAATGTATAGAAAAGATAGCAACGGAATTTAATTATCGACTCTTAAAGATAGGTATCATAAAAACATACGTATAATATTCCTTCCATCCGATGTACTGATTTTTTATTCAGATACGACGTTAATGTGTACATATATAATTATCACAGAATTAGTTTATGGGCCTTTAAAGTTACATAAAGAGATAGACATTAATATGACATATACGAACCGGAAGCGAATAAACTGAATCCTTGCGACCTCGCTTTTGCGTTCGGATGCATGTTTATTGACAACAGATTCGGCAATCCTCTATTCAGGTAGCCGGTTTCTGAAATCATCGTAAAATGTAGTTATTAAGTGTCACTCAAGTGGCAAATTATTATACATCGATGAGACGTGAAGTTATAAAAAACATGGTTAAACACGCGACTCCTCTTTTATGGCCCACCCTGCACATTCACCCATCGTAACACTACGACTCTGTAGGGGAGACCCTAATGTTAAACAGGTACAATATACATTATGTAGTAATTGATTTATGTAAAAGAACAACAGCATATTCTAAAATGTACATTAAAAGACTATTATATCAAGTCCATCATACTCAGAACGTTTTATAATTATATCTTGAAATTATTTCTATCAACATTAAAGCTTAATTGCAAAGGACTTTTTCCTGCTTAATTATGCGTCATGGCTCATGATTTGATTTATGATACTAATAGGTAATGACCTAATCAATGATACATGTATGTCATGACCTAATAAAGGACTTCGTGATTCGTGTCGTTAACGTCATGAACAAAGAAATATTACATCATAAGTAGCATGACATTTGAACATGTCAAGAAACTAAGTCGATATTCGATCTTCTTGCTACCAATGTACTTACTGTTTAATTTTTAGACGATTTAGCATTTTCACAATTTATTTAACCTATTTATGGTATATGTTTGTTCTTCTAACGACTGAGCCAAAAATTTGTGGTTGTTAGAGGAATGAATATTACCGGGGTCGACAAGTCTCGCCTTGTCGTCTTCGTTATCTCCGTACAATGTTGAGAGATCGACGAAGGAGGTCGAAATATCAATTTGCTGTCGCTCACCTGCCCATCCATACATTTCAAGTACACAGCTAAAAACCTTATTAGAAAAATATTTTCTGCAATGAAAACATTTTATATCCTACTCAAAATTTGCTAAGAACACTAAGTATATATAGTATATTTTTTTAAATGTACAATATGTGATGGATATGTTTGGCCCCACGGATCCTTATGGATGTCCGCTATTGATATGAAAAGCTTTTGGCAGGTTCGCAGTGGTTTTGATGTGTGGCGATTGGCTTAACTGGGGCTTAGTAAATTTTCAGACATTTTAGCCATATGATAATTTTGTCCATTTTTGTTCCGAGTTGTTAGGGGCCATTTTTTGTCTTTTCCTTTGTTTGTTATAACTGTCTTAAGTGATATTGTGGCAAAAACATGCAAGGACGTCGGCACCTAAGTCCCGATGAGCTCGCCAGAGGAAACGGTCAGCTTCAAGCGGGTCGTTCTCAAAGACAGGTGGCTGCAGATCACGGAGTGAGCCAAAGTGTTGTATCAAGAGCATAGAATCGTTACATGGAGGCGGGTAGTGCAAACCGGCGACATGGTGGTGGTCGGCAACGTGTTGCAACACCTGCACAGGACCGATATGTCATCCTGACTGCCTCCCGAAACCGAACTGCTAATTCAACAACACTCCGGAGAAACCTGAGAAATGCTACGGGAGTCACTGTTTCAACCCAAACAGTGAGGAACAGACTCCATGCAGCTGGTATGGGGGCTAGAAGACCTGCAGTGCGTGATTCCTTGACCGAAGATCATCGTCGGATCCGTGTTGACTGGTGCAGGGAACACCGTAATTGGACTCTAGACCAGTGGGCGGATGTTTCGTTCACAGATGAGTCGAGATATTGACTGGACTTTCTGAACAGACGTGTTCGTGTGTGGCGAAGTCCTAACGAAAGGTTCGCAGACGTGGATGTGCTGGAACACGATCGGTATGGTGGTGGTTCTGTGATGGTGTGGGAGAGATCAGCACACATGGACGTACAGATCTCTATGTGGTTCCGGAAGGTGTCATCACTGGTCTTAGGTGTAGAGATGAGATAATCGATCAATTTGTGAGACCATTTGCGGAACGTGCTGGCGATAATTTTATTCTGATGGACGATAATGCCCGTCCACACATTGCTCGTGTAGTCCGCAGTTACCTTGAGGATCA
>WURV02217150.1:0-10659 GCA_011762755.2 Epimenia babai
TTGAATAAGTAGACTAATTATAACATTACAGGCTTACTTGTCTGCTCGTGTAGAGTGTGTTTGAATAAGTAGACTAACTTTAACATTACAGGCTTACTTGTCTGCTCCTGTAGAGTGTGTTTGACAGCTATACTAATAAGTACACTAATCCAATATATTTCATATCATTTGTAAACTTTATGAAACACTCCTATATACTCTACTATTTGAATTCTCTTTACACTTACTCTTCTTGAACTTACATTATGCCAAGATTTCATGTATTATCACAGCATTAACATGTTCATATTTAATTAAAGCTGACAGGATAGCTATTGTTTTATATTCAATAATAAAAAGTGGGACATATATAGGGTTTGATTTGCCCGTGTTGCAGTAGCTAAACCCTTTTCCCCATATCAATAACATAAGATAGCCCGTTACGATCAATAACTTCTCTGTAACATTTCCCCCTGTGTAATGGCAGTATAGTTCGTACCAAGATATTCGCTCCTACTGTAACATCTTCGAGATGATTACAGTAGTTGACCGATCAAAGCACATTTTACATTTTTTACATATCTCATCTTTGCTATTTTGTTCTGATGAATTGTTGCTGCAACACATCTTTTGGAGCTAAAAGTATATCAGGAGAGAAATGCACAGGAAAAGACCTATACCCCTGATGGGACTCGAACCCACGACCCCCTGATCTGGAGGTCGTGGGTTCGAGTCCCATCAGTGGTATAGGTTTTTTCCTGTGCATTTCTCTCCAGCTATTTATAGAACCACATTACCATCAAAAGTATATCAGAGAGCGGAGTCATGTCCATGTCGGAACATCAGTGTGCGCCGGAGAAACACTAATTTTTTTGGTCATTCTGTTCTAAATCCTTTTTTAGGCTTACAGCTAACTTTAGTAGTTTATTTTGGACTGATTTTTAGATCCATAACTTAATCGTACGCCCCTTGAAAAACATTAAAACTCTTTAAATACTTCAGAGGGTGTAACTTTTTTCTGGGAACATTATTAAGTGACTTGTTTACGTATATCACTGACAATTTAAAGCTAATATTCATAGATAAAAAGAGTGTATTTATTCATATCCACTATTTCAAACGACAATGGGAACTTTTGGTCATCTTCCTGAACTATGACCTTAACTGTACTTTATGAAGTATGTTTTGGTACCGTTGTACATTGTATCAGTTTCGTTGCTTTGTTCTATTGGCGGGTGACCAACTCTGATGTAATCGTTTTGCGACATATTTATCGATGCTGCTGTATTGACTGGTGCTTGTATGCATGTTGTTGTATTGATGTTTGAAAGCTCTTGTCGAGGTGTACTGAAAGCTTTTTATCAGATTTTGTCACTGACCTGTATGATGTCACTTCTTCGAATTCATCATCTAAATTATATATGTTAGACAGTACTTTCAGGATGTGTTTATGTGTGACTCGTGTTTTACTTAACCATTGTATCTGAGTGAACAAATTTTTATAGGACCAACTACAATTTTTAGTGTCCCTCGACTATTCCTGTTTTATTTGTTGTTTTCCCCAATGCTAGATACTATTAATTCGTTGTTTACACACTTATACATTGCTAAAAAATAACCAGATTTGCAAAAAGATCTTTATCACGATTTCTTGCAACATAGAGAGCACAAATGTCAACTCCATCACAATGCAAAAACATTTCCGTAGTATTGTGCAACGCTACTTTTATATGCATACAATATAAGCGTTGTATGTATCTTATTTATCTTACGACAGTATTCTAGTTCGCAACACAATGATTATTCAGGCCCAACTGCTTGTATTGTTGCTTCTGTTATAATTTACAAAATGTTAACCCAAGTTCATTATGCCAACTCTGTCACAATGATTTTTTCCCCAGTATGAATAATTTAGGTCCAAGGTATCTAAATATATATACACGCACGGGTATTAGTGTATATTAGAGTCATTATAACCAGTAAAAGCAAAATGTTCAATTATTGCATGAACAGTGACTGTTTCGGAACTAAGAAAATTTTATCAGTTTCAAATTGTTTCCTCTTCATCGCAGCATTATCTAGTTCCTGCTAAAGCCTGCAAAATGAAGTGCTCAAACATATAACCTGGATCATATTTGTGGGCCTGATTTTGTAGCTCAGTTGCAAAATCATCAATAGACTGTTACATGTAATTTGTTTCTTATTCAATACATTGAACTGTATGAATACGTTTACTCTAGCCTCGCAAAATTCATTGAATTCCTTTATGAGCACAATGTACCTTTGCTATCATTCCTTGAAAGTTTGAAGTTGTCATGAATGTTGTTTCCCTTTTGCCCCATTACCTGGAGCAATATAGCGATCTGAACCGGATCCGTCGCCCCGTGTTTCTCTGAGCCACAAGAAACTGCTGAAATTCATGCTTCCGCTGGTGACCATCTGCCTGTGGCCTGGGTGCGAGAAACTCCATATTTACAGCATATTGTATTAATGTTCGTATTAAGAGACAAGGTTTCTATCATTAATTACACAATAGGCCTAAAGCCTTTGAGTTTTACTGCCGATCATTTTGTTCGGCTAAAAGCTTATTTTCGCCATCGGGATAATGCCAAGTTTCAATGTCAAGAATCTCAAGTTCACACTGAATTATTGCGTTAATGAATGAACTTTATTGACTAATCTTCGTGGCAATTTTCAGGTGATTTTGAAATTTGCTAGTGGTGTTATAAGATAGATAATATAAATTATGTTGTTTTAAACGGAATATATGTGTTTTAATATTGCATGAGAGCACTGGTTAAAATATAGTTCCTATTAACACATAGCTCCTACAAATATCCATAAATGCTACATTTTACTTGTTTCATGATATTTGTGTCCGTAAATGATATTATTTCACAAAGCAATATTTTACACGTGATAAAGTACGTGGAATTTTTTGTTGGCATAGTTATAACATGTCACGAATCTCGGTTGCAGAGGGCTTTTGTGATAAAAAGTAAACGTGAGGCTGTGTAGTAATGTATTGTTCACAGCTTAAAATCCTGAACATTTTTAATAGCATTGGCGTCGGCTATATCTGTGTTTGCTATCTTCATTTTTAGATGGTCTTCGTAGCTCAGTGCTGATAAAATTCCCATATTTCAGAGATGTCCTCAATTTCGAGTCGTCAATGCTAGCCATATTAATGCTGCGCCGCATTTGTTGAGTTACGAAGAAGCAGATGGTAATTTTTAAGGAAGTAGATGCGGATTCCGTCCATATAATATGTGCCTCATCCCTTAAAACTCGTGATTCATATACTCTTTAGTTAGTTTCTCTATATGTTCGACTTTACACCTTGCGATTTGTTATTGTAGTTCGGACACTGTTACTCAAAGCATTTATTGAGTTACTAAATTTCATTTTAGATTTGCACTTATTTCTAATAAATTGCTCTATGCACCGAAATAAAGTTTGTACTGTGTGAAATTTATTCTTTTATTGAATATACTATAAGACAAGAATATATGTAGAAACGTACGATTAGTCTGTATAAGAACCATGAATGATTCTTGCAAAGATTTTAAAAAAGGGGGCGAGGACGAGGTTTTGGTGCTACTTTATAATTAAATGTCAGTCGCACGTACAACTATATTGCCCTGTTACATCCCTGATATATTTCTAAAATAAACCATTTCATGAGGAATCTTTATCAGTATTCAAGCACGAAAATCTTGCTCAATTTCCTATTGTGGAAGGCACGGTAAAAGATCCCTGATTTGTGCCGGTTCGAACTCGCAACCTCTCGAATGAAAGGCAATGCTTCTAACCACTGCACCACTAGCGCCAACTTTTACATTAAGTTTTACCAGCACATGGTTATTAATTAGCTTAAAATTAGTACATAAAGATTAGTATCAATGGGTTACTATAGAAGAATTACAACAATCTCTACACCACGTTAGTTATAATGTACCTATTACACATGGATGTACAAGGTGGGCCAAAATAAAATGAACCAGCATATATATGTCCGTTACCTGGATAATAATGGACATTTGTTCTTGCAATTTGCAATAGTTGTAAACCAACCATCACTGATCATATCTGTAAAATATTGTACATAGACCTGATACATGTACCACACCAGATATCAATTCTGATGTAACCGTATGTTGTATTGCATATACTGAATATTTGTAATACTATCACAACTTTTCGCACTGCTAACTTCTACCTCAACAATTAAGGGGATGAATTCAATAAGTCCTGGACTTCGGGCATCTCCTTTCAACATTTCTACAATATCTTGTATCACTATTCACATTTCTGAATTGATTCAAATTTTGTAGTTGATGTATATATGATTACTGTGTAAATGCTGTATATACTGCATAATGTTGAAAAAAATGTCTTATCTTATATACGTACATAATGAAATTCACACACAGTTATGACGTGGTATACACATATCCCCCAAAAAACTTGTGTGCAACGTTTGACTCTAGATATGAGCAGAGCTTCTGACATTGTTAATAGAAACACACTGGGAATGACCTTAAATACATGTAAAAATTACTATGAATTATTCCTGTTTAGTATATGTTTACAAAATTCTATATTTGAATGACATATGTAATGTGTGTGATGTTTTACATTGCCTCTTCTCGCCCCGCTGATGATACCAGTCAGTTGAAATCATGTGACTAATGTGAAGAAATAAGTTGTGTACTTAGTAGAAAGCTGGCAAAATCAAATGAATGGTTCCTAGTCAATAAACTTTCATTAAATGTCATTACAAAACAAGTTTATCATATTTGGCAGTAAAAAATAATATATAGTTAAAACTCGGCATTAACAGCATCACAATAGAACAAATAGAGTTAATAAATATTTGAGTATTATCGTGGATGAAAAGTTATCCTCAGAATGTCATTTAGAGAATATCTACCTTCACTTCATAGTTTAAAAATGTAGTGCACATTAATTTACCTTTATCTGTATTACTGTGCAGAAATTTAGAGATATTCTTATACATATATACACTTAGTCATCAAAAAAATTACACATACTATTAAAACACGCAATAAGATATATTTTCCAAATCCCATTATTTGTCTCACACGAACCCATTGGTCTACAAAATGCAATTACTAAAACTACGTCATCTTATACATCAGAAAACATGCATAATTATTTACAAAGCATTTTTTATTTGTTACCAGTACATATGCAATCATCTCCGTAATAAATAATAATAATAAATAGGTTATTTATATTCCGCTCTGATTCCATGTCCAACATGCTCAAAGAGCGGTTCACGTCAAAAAAAAATTTAATGTGGCGATCCATGACAACAATCCAAATAGAAAGAATTGAAACGGCAAAGTGAATAGATATGATTTGAGTCATTGTGTAAAACAAGAAAGACTACAAACAGTTCTAATCCCACTCATATGGAAGATTGTTCCATAGAGTTGGACCTGCATAACGAAAGCAACGGCTACTGGTCGTGGATGGATGGCAGCCAATAAGTGAGTTGCTAAGCTATGTTGACGAGGGGGTACGTGCACAGAAATCATGTTATTAATATATGTTGGACCAGTCTCATGAATGGCTTGGAAGACAAACGTTAGAACGTTATAAAGAATACTTTGAGGAACACACAGCCAATGGAGGTCCTTCAAATGCCTAGATATGTGAGAAAATTTGGAAATTTCAACAATCAGACAGCAAGCACTGTTCTGAACAAGCTGTACATAGTCTGTGAATCAGACCCGCCAGAGCCCCGACCAGCAGAGAAATAGAGTCGAGGTCGAGAAAAAAGTCGTTTTCGTTGTTGATTGAGCAAATATCACAACACGATCATTTATAAGTAATCTATTATAGAGTTCATCGATGGGGCGTGAGTGAGGCCAGGAAAATGTTGTCAATAAGCGAACGTACTGTAGGGAAAAGGAGACTGTTGGAGGTTTGAGTTTTTCACCTTAGTATAGTTCATGCCAAAGTTTTGGGTCAGTGAGGGTGGCTGCGGTTGGCGTAATGGCGCCATTGTGGGGGTGTAACTTCTTTGGTAGTTGACATTTTCACAAGTCTTCGAGGTACGGAACCTGTCGAGTAGTGATCTGTCGCTGCAGTACGTATTCATCTTGCGTCTCGCTAATCGTTCAGACCAACTTATGTTCTCAGCCACTTTTTTTACCGCCGTTCACGTTCAAGTGTGATCCGTCATACAGGTCGTTAGAATCTATGTTTGAGTTGTGTATGTACTGAATGTTGTTTTCCATGCAGTAGGGTTTCACCCAGCTGTTGGTTGACCTTGTCAATGCTAGATGAGTCGGTGTCCATCTTCACTTTGATGTCTGTCTATGTCCGTTCAGTGATAGAGGAGTAGTGAAGTCTTTTCACGTTATTCGTTTTCGTTACACAGGTGAACCTGTAATCCTGCCTGTGGCCAGATGGCTTTCCTCCACCGAGGGTTTTGTTTTTACTGTCCCTGGAATATTCCTGTTTCATTCGTACTCTTACGCAATTATTTTCCCAACTATTTATTTGTTGTTTGCATACTCATACATCACTAACAATTACCAGATCTGCAAGATCTTTATTTGTCACGGTTTTTTGCAATTTATTCTGATTCTGATTCTGATCTGTACAGTGCATACCTCGCGCTGCGAGTATTATCGCACTTTGCAAAAGAAACAGAAGACATGCCATAAAAACTACGTTGGTATATCAGTAGGGAAGAGAGAAAAGAGAAATTTTAATTTCAGATTAGTGTGAGGGTTATAAAACATAGAGGGGACCAGTCTCATGATGTGAGCGTTAGGCTCATGAGCCCATGCTGGAATGTTGCAACAGTAGCGGCGTTCGTGATAGATATTGGGAGTGCATTCCAGTATGAAAGGACTGCAGGAAAGAATAAATTATCACCCCATGTTCACCATTGCAGTCCCTGTAGGGTACCTTTTGGCCGAGGGGGGTGTTTATATCTGGAGAACATCGGACAAGAGGACGTTAAGTGTGTGGGGAAGGGGGGGGGGTGTCGAGGGCATTTACTATACTGTAAAAGGAAGGCGCTATGTCCAGGGGACGTTATGAATCCCGTCAGACAATAAGATTATACGATTATGAGAGTCAGATAACTCAGTCAGTGGTTAAATTATTAACACTAATTACTATCGTTACCTTCCAACTTAATTATGTTCTCTGTTGAGGCAGTGAATGCTCGCCAATACCAGCTATTTCTGGAAAAAAGATTTGATCTGACCAAACGATGCATTTTCAGTGATTTTCCCTCCACCTAAATTACAATGAACTTCATTACAACATCAGTAAAAGATAAAACGGCAAATTTTTCAAAAAGTGATTCGAGAGCGAGTGCGAAAAAGCAAAAGTGAAAGTGAAACTAGCTGTAAAGTCAGTCCATTTCGTCTTTGAAAAACTTCATTAGGAAAAAAAATCATTACTCTGTGTTATTTTCGCCTCATTTAGCAATCATATATTCTGCAGCATCTTATACACGAGTAAACCTGGTGCATGCAGATCAACAGTCAGCAACAGTGAATTCTGTAGTACGCCAGTAGGTGGACTGTGGAATGCAGTGCACCCGTGGCTTCGGACTTCGTGGTTTCATCACTACAGTCAGCCCACGGAATGGAATGCGTATAATTATATTTTTGTTTAGTTCTCTGCTATAAAGTTAAACTAAGTCCGTATTGACACCAGACGTCTATCCTGGCTCAAGTAATAATAGGGATAATAATAATTAATAGTATAACTTATTTGTACTGCTCTAAACCTCTTAAGAATCACCCTTATAAGATAATACACTAAAATATGACATGAATACAAATATGATTGATTTGCTGGAGAGCTTGGGTGTTGTTGTCGAGTGGAGAGAACATGTTGACCACTCAAGGCTATAGTAAGCCAAGCTCATACACAAGTACCAACATTTTACTGCACATTAGCTCAGTATGTAAATTTGACTTTGACTGTTGACAATGAATTTCTTACATTAGAAACGGTTTTAATGGTGTACATCTATCTACCGGAATGCCTCCAAGACAAAATCATCGCCGTATGATGTCAGAAGATCTTAATAGGCATGATCGAAGCTGGCCTGTCCCTGGAACATGTGGTTCCGGAGTTGGGTGTGTCATCTCCAGTGCTTGAAATTGCTATCTGGCTACTGGTACAAACCAACAGACTACAGGGTACACGATGCCACAGAGTTACAATCCGTGCACGTTCACGAGTTCATGTATTCTCCCAAAACCATCAGGAATATGCTCCATGAATAAAGATTGAGGGCTCACCGATCAGCTATACACATCGCACTCACTCCACAGCACAGACAACATCGATATGACTGATACTCAGTCACCTGGACCCGAGCACAGTGGAGTACGGTACTCTTTACAGATGTGTTCAGGTTCTCTCTAGACTAACTGATGGTCGTGTGTGGGTGTGGAGAGGGCTGAATAGGCAATATTCTGATGCAACAGTTGTTAAACATGACCGATACGGCAGTGGCGGCTTTGTCATGGTCTGGGGTGGCATCAGTACCACGTGTCGTACAGACCTCCATGCCATTGAAAATGGCAAAACTAGTGTCAGATATCGCGATGAAATCTTCGATGTGTTTGTGAAGCCATTGGCTGTTGATATTGGTCTAGACTTTCTTGTGATGGATGATAATGCATGTCCTCATTGTGCCATCATCTCGAATGAGTACCTTACAGATAAGGGAATTAACAGAATAGACTGGCCAGCTCGCTCACCTGATCCCAATCCTATTGAGCCTGCTTGGGACATGCTGCAGGCTGCCATCTCCGCCCGCAATGGTCAACCTAGCACGCTGCAACAGCTCAGGGATGTGTTATTGGACTAATGAACCAATATCTAACAGAACTTGTGTCGCCTAGTAGAAAGCATGCGTGGACGATGTCAAGCAGTAATTGACTGTAGAGGAGGTCACACACGCTACTAATCCAAGTTTGGTGAAAGAAAACACGTTTCTTTGTTTTCTAGAATTTTTAGAATGTTTTATTTTTCTGACAGTTTGTTGAAAAACAGGTCTGCTTTATTTGGAAAATTAAGAGTTGGTACCATACCTTTATTATAGAAAATTATCACAAATTAAGAGACTTTTGATATATATTTGGGTGATCATTAAGAAGTTTTGAGTAGTATATTACGTATATCATCAAGACTGAAGCCTACCTAGTAAACTAAATTTTAATAAGAATTGCGCAGTTCCATATATTATCTACTACTAAGTACCGGTTACATTGATTCATATTGAAATATTAATACATTACGATTATCGCATCATTCAGCAGCTGTTTGTCACTGCACTGGTCCAGTGGACTGTCCATGGTGTTGGGCCGCTAGCTTTGTATGACATCGCATACTGTGGTACTCGTCTCTGATCTAAAAGATCATGCAGCCTCTATTGAAAGCAGTTCCCTCTAATAAGCTGAAATGTCCATATCAAATATTACGTTGTCATTATTATAATATTATGACAATTAGAGGACTTGTGCAACCTGTTCACTTCAATGTGTCTCACATTCACGTGATTTTTGTGAAATAAACTAGGCGCTTTTACCTCATTTATATTCAATAGCTATCACAATAATATTAATAATTTCAGAGTGACAGTTCAGAAAGTGAAGATGAACCATATTTTAAGAACTATTGTTTGGAACGCGAAAAAGAAGAAGAGGAAAGAAAATGGCGAGAGAAGTTAGCCGCTGAGTTTGAGTATGAGAATGCACCTCGCTGGTCGGGATGTGGGTGGGAGGAGCCTGCAGGTGAGGCATAGTATTTAAACTATATTGCAGCGACAGCACGATTTCTAGGAGGTGCTAAGCATAAACAGTACGTTGTTGTAAAACAGCCATGTGGTTCATGGGTATTTTAGTTGCAGTTCATACAACTTACATATATCAGGTATTCATGCGGGCATAAGTTCTGCCAGAAATTTGTTATAGAAGTACATGAAGATGGATTAACCAATTACGATAACAGATGAAATATCACATAGATGTCTATGTGAGGGTGAAGCTAAATAAACCCTTAATGGCACTCTATCTCAAACTTCCTACACTAATCTTTTTAATCAGTAAATCCGCAACATCTATTGAAGCGAATAACATATACTATACAATGTCATTGATGAGTACTCCATATATAAATAAACCGATGCTTTTGAAATTAAATCAGCAGCTGGCATTGTGTATGAAATTTCGGCAATAAGTCCTCTCATACTTCACTTAGTAAACTGACAACAGTGTTTCAGGCTGAAATTCATGGTAGTCCTAGCTGCGCTTACCACATATGTAAACAAAATATACGCAGCTATAATGTCGTCATTGATACTCACAGCCAAACAAGCGAAAAAGCGTTATCACAATGCAACATATCATCGAGAATACTGTATATACTCGCCTGTAAGTCGATCCGCCTATAAGTCGACCCCCCAACTTTGGCCAAAGAAATCGTGGTTCTGCTCTTGACCCGCCCATAAGTCGAGGGTGGAGTTTGAGGGTGCTACCCCTTCTTCAGTCATTCACGGCGATCGGCCGCCTTTATAATTTGGATGGGACACTTGCCCTATGTTGTATTCTAATAAATGTGACGAACGCAAAATGTGTTGATTATATTTTTTATTGTAGTAATATAAGGCCT
>WURV02217161.1:0-25563 GCA_011762755.2 Epimenia babai
TACTGTGGATTGAACTTGTTGTAGGGAGGTACTAAGAAGTGTGAACTTATTTTGGTAGCACCACCCAATGAAATTAAATAAATTACAAAAGAATGCCTAACAGTTGTATTTGTACAGACAACATCGGTAAATTCAACAGCTTAGTTACTGAACAGAAGGATATAGTAATACAATAGAGTTAATAAATGCGACAGATAATATTGTATTACTACATTTGACATCACTACTAAATACATTAGATCCAGATTATGATACACTATAATACAAAAGTAAAAAAAATATAGTTATATATAACGATTCAGAACTACCACTACCACGACGACGACGACGACGATCATCATTACTGTGGAGTTTCCGCCTTAATTCATCCCAGGCTGCTGTTGGAGAGAGGCAGACTATACAAGCCATGACAATGTGTCTAATGGTTCATCTTTCATGTACACTTGGGTGATCTGTGTAGAGTGCGGACCAGCGTTGGCCTGCTGAAGTCAAACCTTCTGATTCTCAAGATGGAATAACGTTACAATTGGAGTCAATATGGCAGGGATGTCCTGCTATGCATGTAATATTTCGTCAACAAGTTCACTATGACAATACTGTATATATGGAGATAACAGTCCACGCTATGACCACTGCGAAAGCTATCTCTCTCCACCAAAATACCATTCACCACTACGGCCATACACACGTACCCGGCCATTTGCATCAGACACGCAAAAAGCGAAACTCCTCTCTTAACAGGACGGTTCTCCACTGCTCTTTGGTCCATGGGCGATGTAATGCAGCCGCGCGTGGATGATTTCGCACAGTGTGGTCACTGATTCTTGCTAGATGACCAGAAATTCCGCCAGCTTCCATAGTAGCAGTTTTGGATCCTATGTTGCACTACCATAGAGCGATCCTGTGGTCGGGTAGTGATCTGTGGTCTTCCGTTTTGTTGGTCTATCCGCAGTGCTGCTAGTTATGTTGTACAGGCGGTGTAGATGATTAATAGTGCGTAAATAGACGTGTAAAAACATCAGCTATTAGCTTTTCCAGCTTCACGCAGCCTACCAACAGCTAACAAGTGTAAAATGAAAGCACATGTGAAAACGTCATTTCTAATGTACACAACCCAGTTAACCGTTCAATACATCCTACTACTGTTGTTAATGAATGTTGCTGTCATACGCCTAGGCTGTACTCATCTCAAATTATACAAGCACAAAATATTACCAGTACTACACAAAAATTTATGTAGTTCTGAAGGCGAAATCTCTTTTTGATCAGTATATGACAAGATATATACAATTAGTCACGGGACATTTAACATGGCGGCTACCGTTAAAAAGTGAACACTAGGTATAGAATCGGCTGCAGATTTCCAAACTGGTCGTTAATGAAATTTTTGAGAATTTAATTGATTTTCATCAACAATTTCAGCACGTGTAAACGGAAAGTGTACAGATAACTCTAAAAGGTGCGTAATAAAGGTTCATGCAGGCGAGACAAAACGGATATACATGCTACAGGAGTTGATCAGGGTAAGATGTTAAAACAGTAAAAAAATCTTGATTAACTACAGATAGCATCTAATGAAAGAACCGTGTAATGATAAACCAAGTAATGCCCCTTACAAGATAATTTATCAATTTAAACCTTTAAAACCTTAAAGGCAAAGCTCTCAACGAAGCACTGTTTCATTATTACAATAAATGGTGGCAACTTGTAGCGAGTTTTTACACTAAACGGAATTTATTACACAATACAGAGAATAGCCAAAAGACTAAATCACCCTGAAAGTAGAGATCCCTTATGTGTATGTAAATACACCCTAAATGAACAATTCACAATGGCCAATGATATTTGAAAAATACTGCATCATATGATATCAACTTACAATTTGGGCAGAGATATTTCTGATTCACATCATAAGATATCAACTCACAATTTGGGCAGCGATATTTCTGATTCACATCATAAGATATCAACTCACAATTTTGGCAGCAATATTTCTGATTCACATCATAATATATCAACTCACAATTTAGGCAACAATATTTCTGATACACACCATAAGATAAAACATGACACTATTAAAAAACAATACCCTTGTCTTATGAACTACAATATGCAGCATCGAAAAACAGGTTATTGCACTCTTCATGAGGGTTTATTAACTTGTATAAAATATTTAAATATATTTAATGTTATGGAGCTTGTCAAAAACTTGAGAGCAAAAGCAGACTTACCAATGAGATTTAAAATGAATATGGTAAAGAAAAAATTTACCAAATAAATAGGAAGCCTGTAAAATGTAAAATGCAAAAGGTGACCGGCTAGAAGTCAAAGGAAGTTAAAAATATAGAATTTAAAATTTCAATAAAACATACAATTAATAAGTTTATTAATAATTTAGTTAGGAAACACTAAAGGAATAATAAAAAAATGTATCGTGAAGACACACCCAGCCACAGTCCTAAGGTAAGAGCTAAATATTTGTTGTCCATCTGCGAAAAATCAATCCATAAATTTGATCAGACCACAATAGTAGAGGATTTCTCTTCAATACTGAGCAAAATGCTGTGGCATGGATTGATGATGTAAAAACACTTAACACTCGTATAGTAACATAAAGAGTATTGTGATAAAAGTATATGGAAGGGTGGGTAGCCATGTAAGTTGTTAGTAACTGAAGGGGTATGGAGCATCATCTTTTATATAGACTAACTAGTTTTATTGATCACAAGCTTTCACATAACTTTGCTTAATATGATCACCGAATTGAAGATAGTTTATGCGAAAACTCGTCATCAATAAAATTAGTTGGTCTGTATGAAAGGTGCAATAAAAGTGTTACAGTTTGGGGACCATAAATATGTAGGATAACCGCATAAACTCCCGAATAAAATAGACAATGTGATGATACACTAATTATATTTACAGGTGAACAACAGACATGGACAACTGAAGTACACAAATGAAACACTAAATGTTACACAAACCGCGTAAAGATAACATGACGCGAAGAATTAAATATGACATAAATATGACATGATTTACATTAAGTCATGACATAACATTATTAACTGCATCAAATTGAAAAATAACACCTTCACGACAAGATTGAAATGCAACAAACTAAACAAACATTCCATCATGGAACTTTTAAATATTATCGCTATAGATAAAAATGGTACAGTGTGTTCTTTGTGATAAATTGGTACACACTGTTGGATGGGGACATTATATGACTTTGGGCAAATCCCATTTGCAGCGGAATAAAATACGAACATGATTAACAAGGAGAATCGGAGTGAAGGGACACCCAAACAAACCCAAAATTGTGAGCCATACATTCTCACAGCAATAAGAGTCTTCGAGAATTCCAGTAAATTTAGGCTAGGTTTTATATAATGTTACTAATTATTAAAAGGTGAAATATCAGCATCATTGAGACTCGAAGACTCGTGAATGCCACTTTTCATATTCACATGAGATATTTAGCCAGTGAGCGACAATTACTCCAATGCCATATAAACGTATTATCATGATAATTGTGTGAAATTTGGAGGGATTCTTCATTAGCTGTTATCACTGTCTTTGGTCGCAAGTTCTATGTAAAACTGCCCTATTTCTAGGGGTAGAGGCTGCCACTTGTTAGCTTTCATCTCGACAAGCTCAAGCAAAATGCGCCGCACACACGGGGTACTTCTGAAAAGTCACCAACTGATTATGTGTTGGTCATTGGCACATGATGTTAAGTGACAAACATGCAAGCAATCATCAGTATAATATATCTATCTATATATATATATATATATATATATATATGTACACGCTCTCCCTATATAAAGGATAAAAGGTATAAATCTACAATATATCAAATGATTCAATGAAAATAGATGGCAGTTCAGAAATGAGTTACGTTTCAGACAGCTCCCACAGTTTGTATACATATTACTATCCCTGAGCTCACAGGCATACGCGAAGTCATCGATGCCACTGAGACACTGCGCTGTCTATCACTCGCTGGTCTACAGCCTCCCACGCCTCAAAGATACGCGACTTCAGCTTATCCACACTTGCAATCGCCGTATGATAGACACATTTCTACATCACACTCCAGATCTTATAATCTACTGCATTTAAGTCCGGGGAATTTGGCAGCCACATAACTGGAGCAATGAAGTTGGGCATCTCCCTCTCCAACAGTTCAATCGATGCGGATAAAACTCTTACGTACTTCAGATATCTGGGAGAAACTGTTCCATTAGAAGTACATCTTGGTAGCAGGCCGTCAACCTGTACACCAGGTGCAACAAAGTAAACATCCATTTCACAACATCCAGATACACCAAAAGAGACCATGATCGACTTGGTAAAAATGGAACAAGAACTGTAAAGGCATTTTTAGGAGACAAATTTTTCTTCTTTGTTGGTTGATGATCGTACACGCTGTCATTTTGACTTCAACGGTCGTACAACAGTGAAGATTTTTTATCCATAAACCAAATGTCATCAAGAATATCTGAGGGATAACGCTGAAAGAGTCGCCGTGAATGTTGGAAGCGAGCAAGTGATTTCACCTTCATTAGAAATGAGGCCGACAGATTCAGTGACATCGTGTTAATTACGGTATTCATGACAGATTCAGTGACACCGTGTTAATTACAGTATTATGACAGATTCAGTGACATCGTGTTAATTACAGTATTTATGACAGATTCAGTGACATCGTGTTAATTACAGTATTATGACAGATTTAGTGATACTGTGTTTATTACAGTATTTATGACAGATTCAGTGACATCGTGTTAATACAGTATTTATGACAGATTCAGTGACACCGTGTTAATTACAGTATTATGACAGATTCAGTAACACTGTGTTAATTACAGTATTTATGACAGATTCAGTGACATCGTGTTAATTACAGTATTTATGACATATTCAGTGACACTGTGTTAATTACAGTATTTATGACAGATTCAGTAACACTGTGTTAATTACAGTATTTATGACAGATTCAGTGACACTGTGTTAATTACAGTATTTATGACAGATTCAGTGACACTGTGTTTAGTAAAGTTTGTCAAGGGCCGATGAGTTAATCGCTCCTATTATCACAGACATAATTACGATACTGGACATACCACGATACAGGAGTAAATATCTACTGTATATAGTAGTTAGGTAGTTACAAAAGTCACACGATTTGCCTCACCTCTGTGAGATCACGCGACGACGTACTTTATTGAATAAGCTCTCAAGAGCATTTGGCTTTAGATTTTGTAACTGCGCACCAACCCTCCGTAACTGCAAAAACACCGTAGTTTGACCGCCAATGCATGACAGTGATAAATCTTCAATACACGACAGTGATAAATCTTCAATGCATGACAGTGATGAATCTTCAATGCATGACAAGTGATAAATCTTCAATACAGAAGTGATAAATCTTCAATACACGACAGTGATAAATCTTCAATACATAACAGTGATAAATCTTCAATACATAAGTGATCAATCTTCTATGCATGACGGTGATAAATTATCAATACGTAACAGTGATAAATCTTCAATACATAATAGTGATAAATCTTCAATACATGAAAGTGATAAATCTTCAATACGTGAGAGTGATAAATTTTCACTACATGACAGTGATAATTCTTAAATATATAACAGTGATAGGTCTTTAATACATGACGGTTATAAATCTCCAATAGATGACATTGATAAATCCTCAATACATGACAGTGGTGTAACAACCAATGTGAAGGTGGCGGCAATGATGCTCTCAGGTGGTTTACAATGATAAAAATACCGGAAACCCTAAAAGTCACGATTTAAAATAGTAAAATTGTTAGAAAATTGTTGCAATTGGTAAACTAGGTAGTATCCATATGACAGTAAAATATAAAACAACATAATTTCGATGCCAGTAAAATTGTTATAACCATGCAGCTAATATAATAAAATTCATGCAAGTAAAATAATGTTATTCATACAAATAAAAATATAATATACATACAAGCTGCAGTACAATTTTAATTACAAATCAAATTACATTACCAATTAAATCAAAATAAATTAAATGTTTATTGTTAGTCTGTTTATTATTATTATTATTATTACAGTTACACATTTATATGGTTATATTCAACTGACCGTGTTGTATAATTCAAAGGGAGAATTAGCAAAAATCGGTGACAGTATTTTGATGGTTAGGTTGCGTACATTTATCGAAATGTTCACAAATGTTTTTATGCGACAACGGGCCGTCTCGGCCATTACTGGCCCTTTACTAAGGCCAGGCTTTTGTTAGCACGCAAATAGGATTAGTCTCCGTTAGAAGGGTGGGGAAAAATACCGGATAGGCAGTAGACATTCATCCATTCAGAACACGGCGTTCCAAATGCCTGTAGGCACCTCCAGGCGCCTGCGTTGAACGTACAGCGCGCTAAATCAGTGATAGTAGATTATCAGCAATAAGGTGACGAGATAATGAAGAGGTAAGCAATCCAAAAATGTCTCGGGTTGTGCACTGACTACTCTGAGAATTGATCCACAGTCGACTGAAATGAACACAATCGATCAAAAGACTGAAATGTATGACCCCTTCTCGCCCCCTCCCCCCCAATATTGGCAAATGTATACTGATTCAAAATAACTGAAATAAACAAGATTTGGTAAACGTACATTTCGTAGGGGTACTGATCCGAAATTAAATTAAATATGCAGTATTTGATAAATGTAAGTTTTGCTAGGATGCTGATTCAAAATCAAACTAAATATTCAGTAGAATAAGAATGATTTCAAAGCAGATGGGAAGGAAACTGTGAAGACCACACATATGTGTTTACTGTCGATAGTTTCCATTATATGAAACAAACACATTATTTGAATTATTGAAAATCGATGATATTTTAGAGGAAAACAACCTTTTATACAATTTCTGCTATTATTTTGTATTGTATTTGTTAATAATTATTATACAGGGTGGGCCAAAATACACCAAGCTGCCAAGGTAAACAGTTGGTCATAACTCGGATTGGGTCACGGATTTGAAAAAAAATGCAATGTGATTTATCAACTATCGCTCCACATTTTGATCAAATATAAAGTGTCACGGGCATCATACAGACTTTAATTGAATTGCCGATTCGTTCCCAAAAAGGGTGTTAACCCTCACCACACTGACATCTGTCTGTCACATTACTCTAGCAATACGATTCTGTGACAACAGTGTGCTAATGGCTAATGCAAGCACGCGTAGGAGAAGGTCTGGCTATGTAGCTCAGCTGGTGGGTGGAGCACTGTCTCGTTATAGTCTTTTCATTTTTCGCTGTAATCCTCAGATATTGAAAGAGTTTAACCCCTACTTAGTACATAAGTATGCGATACTCCAGCCCCGCGGCGGTGCCCCCGATTCACGCGGCCCCGCCACTAGCCGTGCCCATGCAGATCCTGCTACAGCTACCCACGGGCCAGACTGTGCCTCTCAACATACCCACGACGCTCGCGACTGCCCAAACAATCAACACCGTGCCCGTGGGTGTTAAGAGGACTCTCGCTCTACCTACCTCGTCCAGTGGGTCGCAGGCCATGCCCCAGTCTCTCACCAAACAGGTCGTTATCGAAGTCTTCATTTTCTAATTTAGTTTAGCGTTCATATCCATAACAGTCTGGAGTTCATATCCATATACGGATGTTTGAGTTGCCGCACCCCAGTCTCGTAACGTTAATCGGGGTAGCCAATGTGGATATCGTATTAATTGGAGGGGAATGCACAGAAAAAATCCCCTCACTACATGAAGTATAACAGTAGAAACAAGGGCGAATGATTTAAGTTAATGGATAAAATATAGAGGTTGTACATGCCTACATTGGTGTATGTGTGTATGTGTGTATGTGTGTATGTATGTGTGTATGTATGTATGTGTGTATGTATGTATGTATGTGTGTGTGTGTGTGTGTGTGCGTGCGTGCGTGCGCGCGTGTGTGTGTATGTATGTATTATTTATTTATTTATAATTTGTATGTATGTATGTATCGAACCCTGGGTTCGCTGCGTGGGCCATTGTTTCCCGTATACAGACTACGATATGGCTAACTGGCAACCGACGCCTCTATATCATTTCATATGGCAACACATTCTATACTCTCTCTCTCTTTGCAATATTTTTTAAAGAGATTTACACCGAAAGAGTGACCTATACTGTTACTCGGTTCGCATAGTTTCAAAAATTGTCGAAATCATTGGTTGGCCGTCGAGATGTTCTCAGCGCGACGCTGCGTTGTTTCGGCAGAAACTGAAGGCGGTGATCCAGAACTCGCAGAAGCACTCGAGCCCGGCGCCGGTGTATAAAGAAGAGAGCGACTCCGAGGATGACGACGATACGTTCGGATCGTCCGATTTCTGTCAGCAGAAATCTCTGGAAAATGGGTCAGTCTCTTCACGTCAGTCTCGAGTGCAGTACTTCCGAAATTGCACATAACTTCATTAGTTTATGTTTTAAGCTAGTTACATTGTAAAGTGTCGTCGACATCATCTTGTCATTATTGACAAAGGGATAATACGGCACTCTAAATAAAGCTTTATCATTATTATTATTAGTCTCGCCGATTAGTCTCCACCGACCACGGCGTAAAATCAGTCGCGACAGCGCGCAGGCGAGATCACATCTGTTTCTCAAACCAGATAGCTGTTTTTTTTTATTGGACACAGCCTCAAAGTCCAATAACTCTATTTATTCACCTAACAATCAGCTCCAACGGGTCAACCTACTTGTATGTTCTCTAGCAGTTGTGGCCCTCCTCAATTAACGGGCAGTTCAAGCCAAAATTTTGCTTCCATTTTTTTACGCAAATGTAGATATTGGCGTAGTTTTTACCAGCCAGTACGTCGATCGGTGACCATTCACTGACCGTAAGCCACTAGACCATGGGTGACCAACTTGATTCTTCTGCTGGCCACATTAACACCTTGAAAAATCTTTGAGGGCCTGATTTATGTAAACTGTAACCGTTTGCATGTGAGACGTACATTTGGCATGTCCAGCTTGGGCATCCCGCCAACTGTTAAAGCTGAATGCATGTGTAAGATACGTGTGTGACTTTTCACCTATTGATTGTGAGGAATTATCACAATACATCGATCGCGATGCCAACCATGCTCAATAATGTTCTGATAAAGTTTTTTGATTGATCGAAAAATTGCGAGTCGAATCAGATATGCCACAGGCCCCATTCTGCCCGCAAGACTCCAGTTGGCCAGACCTGCACTAGGCCATCTCGGGGCAAGTTATCCCTAGCATGAGTTAGCATAATAAATTCCAGCAATAGCTAGGAATGTACACAAGCGCACGTCACGATGCGCTCACCCCCTCACGATGCACTCTTATCTTATCTTACAGCTTGGTTGAGGATTGCAAAAACAGCTAGACACCCAGATCGGAGATTGTTGGCCCAGAGAGAATATTACATTTATTTCCACATATTTCCGCATCAGTTAGTTTGTCACATGATCTGTTATTGTCAGAATGAGGTTGGGTGATGAATCCGAGGACAGGAGGAAAAGATTTCTCGAACGCAATAGGTTTGTATGTACATTTGTTCGACGCATTCCACGAGTCAAAGAAAAATAATAGAGAAAAAAACAGACCTCCCTGAGACATAAGAGAGTATCGTGAAAAGGTCATAGGCTGACCATGATGCCTTTTCCCAATGAGATTGTTTGGTGGTTATTTTTCAACATAGTCCCCTTACGCTCTACACACTTAAGTTCAACGATGTTGCGGCCTTTGGATACCCGTGGTACAGAAGCCACATCGTGATCACTGAAAAACTGCTTGTATCGTGTGGACTGTCAGATATTAGATATAAGAGTAGGCTGAAAAGTTCATAGGCTCACCAAGAACGACCCAAGCTAGATAGGCGAAACTTTTCATATAGCAAAGCGAGTCATTATGGTGACTTAAGTGCACAGTTATTTCCGGTGTACTCATCTTTACGCGTATTACTAAGTTGTGCAGTCTTACCTGCAGCTTCAGGCCAAAATAGATGAAATTTGGCACCGTGGTGTAATCATGAATCTGGCTCTGAAAGGCTTAGCCCAAAAGGACATCCATTGTTACATACATTGGATACATTAGGGGATAATGCTCCTGCATTATCCCCATTTGGCAAATGATCTCAAACCAATGATGTCATGAGTGCCGTCGAGCAGTTTTTCAGTGATCAAGATGTCGGCTCTATACCACGGATATCCAAGCGTTGCAATATCGTTGGATGATGTATGTGTATAGAGCGGAAGGGGGACTATGTTGTAAAATAACCAAACAACCTAATTAGGAAAAGGCATCATGGTCGGTCTATGAACTTTTCAGCTTACCCTCATACATTTCGTGTTTATGAGAAAATAACTTTAAATGTTATGTTAATCCTTTGGACACTGATGGCTGTGTTTTATATCATTATATAAATAAAATTCTCTGACAACAGCGTGGAGAGAGTTAATGGGGGTAGCCAACTGCACAGAAAAAACTTATACCTCTGATGGGAACTCATGACCTCCAGATAACCGGTCTGATGCTTAACCAACTGAGCTACAGGGGCAAGCTTTCTATTTTGCATTTAGGTATTTATCACAGTCTTTGAGAACCACTGATATTTAATATATCCATATATTATGTCAGCGATATACACAGATATCTATAACAAGCATAATGGAATAATAATTGATTGGCTGATTTTTGTGGTGTTTCTATATCAACATCATGTTGATGGGGGTAGCAACATGGTTCTATGGAATAGCTGGACAGAATTGCACAAAAGCGTATAATTATGATATTTTATGCGGTGTTCCCCAAGGATTAATTTTAGGGCCTGCATTATTTATTTTATTTATTAATGATCTGTGTAATATATCCAGTATATCAGATTTTATATTATTTGCAGATGATAAAAATATATTCCCAACAGGAAATAATTTGACAGAATTATGCAAGCTAATGAGTAAAGAACTTGATGAATTGGGGATCTGGTTTCAGGTTAATAAAGTGTCAGTAAATGTTAAAAAAAAACAAATTCCATAACGTTCACAAACCAAAAAATTACTGGAAGTCCCAAAGTTCTTACAATATATACTAACAATATTGAGATTGACAGAGTCTATTATACTAAATTTCTGAGATTATTTATTGACTGCAAGCTGTCATGGATAGAACATATCAAGCACGTCAAATCCAAAATATCCAAGAGTCTATGTCCTTCACAAAGTCAAACATATTCTCAACCAGCCTGCTCTACGTTCTCTTTACTGTTTTCTAATTTTAACTTACATGGATTATTGTGGTGAGATTTGCGGGAACATGTCCCAACAGACTAACTAAAGTGATTTCATCGCAGAAAAAGGTTATACAAGCAATAGAGAATGTACCCCGCACAACACAATCTCAAGCCTTGTTATTACTATTTGAAGATATTGTGAAACTACAATGTTTCTGTTTCATGTACAAAATCTATTATATAATGTTGCTAGAAAGAATCTTGAAATACCATGTAAATAAATTGATTTCTCAGCAAAAACCAATAACTTTAGAATCCTGAAGCATAGATCTAAGTCAAGATCATTTGCCTTATCAATTCTTGGTGACGAACTTTGGAATAATCTGAGTAATGAAATTAAAGAAATCAAGTCGCTCGCTTATTTCAAAACCAAATTCAAGGTACAATTTTTATCATCTTTTTAATAATGTAATATCTTATCACTGTCTCATCATATGATTAATAGGTGTATTTATATCAATATGTATATATATCAATGTACTTTATATAATGTGTAATATGACCACACCTGATATTCTAATACCTAATTCCCATTTTACACTGTGTTTCATTGTATATAGTGAATATTTTAATACTATCACAACCTTCCACACTGATAATTTCTACCCGGACAATTAAGGGGATGCATTCAATAAGTCCTGGACTTGGGGCATCTCCTTTCAACATTTCTACAATATCCTGTATTACTTTTCAAATGATCGAAAACACTCGAAAATTTTGTACCAACTACCTATCAATGAGGCATTATTCAGTTTCAACCAAAATAAGTCAAAAAACTCATTTTTAAAACAATTTGAACCGTTACGTCGTGAAATTGAATTGATGAAAACATTGACTGCAGCCATTCCACTATCAGTTTCAATGATGCTGTCCAGTGACATCACCGCATCAGTGTCACCTGACTGCATTCTAGTGATGACTCCAAATTTATTACAGTTGTTAGAGAGCCGTTAGAGATTCGTTTGTAATGCCAGAAAAACTATTAATTCTGTTATTGGACAATTACGAGTGAGTGGTATTTGTGACGACGCGAACCAATCGGGTTTCAGGGCGGCAGCCGCGCGGTGCAGAAACAAGCGCAAAATGTGGATCACGGGACTCGAGCGGAAGGCTGACGAGCTTCAGCAAACAAACCAAAAACTTCAGGTAATCCACTGTTCCACTCCCCAACTAATCTAAATGCACTGCTGTGGAGAGGTCGACATTTCAGAATACGCCTAAAATATAAAAGCAATCTATTGGGTAGGATTCAGGATTGGATGAGGATTAAACCAACTTGCGTTTTGTAAGTCTCCGTCAGATGTACTTTTCCAAATATCATTTAGACTATCTCTCGATTTTTGCAATCTCTTTTGAATTGTCTTGTCTCCCTTGTTTCGCTGTCATGTTATCCCACAATGTTATACAGTGGTGTTAGGATAGCATGATGTTACATCATGGTGTTATCCCTTATGGTAGGCGTTGATTCTAGGCTACAATGTCATCCATTACTGTTATCCCATCAAATGTTGCGACTGCCTCACAATGTTATTCCGTAATATCGCCCCGTGTCATTCAGCAATATTATTCTACCAGTTTTATTTTACCCGCGTTTTTTCACAGCGTATAACTATGTTATCACATGGTGCTATCTTGTAGTGTTTTCTCATATCACACAACTTTATCACACTGTGTTTTACTACATCACAGTGATATTCCATGATTTTATCACACAATGTTATCTCGTGACATTACCTCGCGCGTTATCACACCATGTTATTCCACGGTGTTATGTCACGGCGTTATCTCCTAAATGCTATTCTATTGCAATGTTATGGCGTTACTTCGCAGCATGAAGTCAGCCAACTCCGTAGCGAAGTGTCCGAATTGAAATTGCTCCTCATGGCCCATAAAGACTGCCCCATCACCCTCCAGCAAAAGTCGCAGGGTCAGATCCCACTTGCTTCCGGTAAGCTTTAAACGCAACTAATTAAAATCAGTTTATTGTTATGAACGTCTGCATGCTTATGCATTATGCATGGGGCCAGTGGCATGCACTGGCTGCCAATGCATGTACGCGGAGAATACGTTTTAGCATTCCTGTATTTAACGAGGTAAAGTGCATCGTTTATTGACTGTAAGTATCAGCCAAGGCTCTAAGATGCGGTTTATAATGAGTATTTTCATGACAGCTATATTCAGCGCAGATACAATACCTTCGACACTCGCGTCGCACCCGTTAAAGATGACATCGAGCGTTATCCCATTTTGGAGATTGGTCTAATCCAGCAATCGGGGATCAATGGCTTGCTGAGGAACATCTCAGAAAAATCCACTGGTGGGCAGTTTTGAACCCGCAACCTCTTTGCTCCTAGCACTGAACTAACTACTTTGTATATCGTTCCTCATGCACAGGCGCCAACTTCCATAAATGAACTTGTCTCGTGGTATTTCTAACGTACGCTGCTTAAGACAGGCGTTCTTTCAGTGTGGAGTAGGACTCGCAATGAGCGAGGCATTCTGCCACATCACATGTCTTAAAAAAATCAACTATAAACGCATATTTTTAATCGTCTTAATTTTTAGTTTGGTTCTTACAGATTTTAGTTAACATACTCCAGTCGTAGCTGATATTGTAAAGCACAACGGCGATGTGCTACGATTGTTAATGTGATAAGTATGCCAAGAAATACATTACTCACTTACTGTTAGCATAATGGTTAGATAATCAAAATTGAAGATTGGTTTGAACCTCGGCCTATAAGTATACCTGTGGTATTTTTGGGCAATAGGCGCTTTTAACGTCGTCTGTCTATAGCGGTCTGGGTAGCCTTTGTTGTGTGGTTAGAGAAGCCTTCAGATGTAGCCGTTCTTACTGTCTGCATTGTCTATGGCGTTTAACTCTCGCTATCTCGTCATCTCGTTGTAAATAACCATCATCTATAACCGATTTAGCGGAGTGTGCCACATAAGGAGGCTGTCCGCGAGCGTTCGGAAGCAGTCATGTGAAAGGACAAAGGTCGAAAACTGTGGCTTTAAAGCACAAAAGTTCACCCCGTGCCAAAACTAGGTCATGCGCTCACTACAGTGTTTTTCCAATTACAATAAATTAGGCCGACCATCGTCGTCTCAACCACATAGGTTAGTTGCGAAAAGGGCCGAGTGCAGCCAACACGGCGATGATGGCGGTAATCAGGCACTGGCCCACTAACAAACAAGGGTATTCAGTCCATGATTTCTCCTCCGCTAGGTACGGTAGAGGATTCTACGAAGTCACAAGCCACGGCAATCGCCGCGTTGAATCTTACGTCGGAGGAGGCGATCGCGTCCGACGTCCTCACGACGTTTTCCGGCAACGATCGCGTACAGCCCGTTACAGCGTTGTTCCAAAACATGAACGATACCGTGCAAATCGCGACGCGTTTCCTCGAACATTTCTCTAACTCTCCCCAGCAGCAGCCGCGGGAATCCGGCGGCACCGGGGCGTCGGTACAGCTCGTCGTCACGGAAGCGAAACCGGAAGATTTGCAGGACATTATCTCGCAAGCCCGAGTCGCGTCGAATGTCGAAGGTTACTCGTTAAAGAACGTCGCCGATGGTGAATTCACCGCCACAAGCAGGGTATCGCTCGACTTACAGAATTCTGGTGTTCGGGATAATTCAGCTGCCGGTATCGTATCGTCGTTGAAATCAGCTGCCGGAATGATGCGCGATTTTACGGCGTATGATAGCAACGAGAGAAACAATCGAGAAACACCGTGGACTGACTATGATCAGCAAATGAAAAGTAATAAAACTGAACATGTTGTTAATCATGATGCATCTCGATTAGTTGATAGGTCGTGGGAAGGCGGTGATGCTTTTACATTAGATAGCGGGGGGGTAAATTGCGTAGATTTGACGGGCGATGGCGACAGCACCGATTTCAAGGAGAAAAACGCAGTGATCGAGCGATGTTCGAGAGAGAGCAAGGAACGGAAATTTCCCGTGACGAAGTCATAGTATTATTTCGCATCACTCGACATTATTTATTTGACTATTTCTACTTAGTGCTGCTGTGCCTAAGTGTTGTTGAATACTTCAGTTTTATGCCATTGTTGACTGATGATGATTGTTGTGGTGGACCAGGCACGAGGGGGGTCTTCAAGTCAGGGGGCGGAGGGGTGACGTAGCGGTAGTTCGCATAATAACAAGGGGTGTATACGCATCATGCGCTCCCAAGGCAAACAAAGCCTTGATAATTTGCAGGGAAGATATACCAGTTTTTTTTCACAATTAGTTATTATGACAGGCCCGTAGAGATACATGTATCGTGAGACTTTAGTTGATTATAACTAATTTTTAAATAATGCAAGCAGTGTAGCTATTACAGGACAAGACATTCTTAGCGTATTTACTAAGATAAGACGTTACATTAGAATAGTTAATAAGATAAGACATCATTAGAGTAGTTAATAAGACATTAGAGTGGTTAATAAGATAAGACATAATTAGAGTAGTTAAAAACAAAGGACGTTATTAGAGTAGTTAAAAAGATAAGACGTTATTAGAATAGTTAATAGGACATTAGCAGAGTTAATAACACATTATTACAGTAGTTAATAAGACATCATTAGAGTAGGTAATAAGACATTAGAGTAGTTAATAAGATAAGACATAATTAGAGTATTCAAAAAGATAAGACGTTATTAGAGTAGTTAAAAAGATAAGACGTTATTAGAGTAGTTAAAAAGATAAGACATTATTAGAGTAGTTAATAAGATAAGACGTTATTAGAGTAGTTAATAAAACATTACATGAATGAATGAGCATTCATAGACATACAGCCACCCGGTCAACTCTGTTTTAGTCATCCCTGCCTGGGTAGGTAACTTGAGAACTGGTAATAGCTAGCACGGACGAATGTAACCTACAAGCCACATTTCCTCCAATGCCTGCCTGATGTGCACTTTGTTAAATTTATTTGTTAGATTATTGTCGATTTTCGCAGCCATAATCGATACGTGTGTAACCCACAGTGTCAGAATTAGATACACGCTAAACAAGTTTTAGATTTACATACACGCTAAATAACTGTCGCATTTAGATACACGCTAAATAACTGTCGCATTTAGATACACGCTAAACAAGTTTTGGATTTAGATACACTCTAAATAAGTGTGGGATTCAGATACACGCTAAATAAGCGTCGGATTTAGATACACGCTAAATAAGTGTCGGATTTAGATACACGCTAAATAAGTGTCAAGTTTAGATACAAGCTAAATAAGTGTCCGATTTAGATACAAGCTAAATAAGTGTCGGATTTAGATACAAGCTAAATAAGTGTCGGATTTAGATACAAGCTAAATAAGTGTCCGATTTAGATACAAGCTAAATAAGTGTCGGATTTAGATACACGCGGAATAAGTGTCGGATTTAGATACAAGCTAAATAAGTGTCGGATTTAGATACACGCTAAATAAGTGTCGGATTTAGATACAAGCTAAATAAGTGTCGGATTTAGATACAAGCTAAATAATTTCGGATGTAGATATACGCTAAATAACTGTCGGATTTGAAGACGCTAAATAAGTGTCCCATTTCGATACATACTAAATAAGCGTGAGGTTTAGATAGAGGTGATTATTTTAATGTATATTCAATTCTTTTCATTACTGGATGTTTGGGGCCAGGTCGCCACTTTATAGCTAAAACCTGCCATCTGTGCGCGGGTTAGGCATAAGCGCTTTGAACACCATACGAGTCATCGGGTCTGGGTAGACTCTTACTGTGGTTTCACCTGATGCAGCCATGTTTCGGATGGAGATGACGCCGTATCTATGGCACTTGGGTACCTTTCCACTATCTCGTCATCGTTCCGGTTGTAATAATCACCTATCACAGATTTAGCAGAGTACACGAGAGCAGTCTATTGCCATTGAGAACCAGAGGTGTGGATGAATAAACAAATCGATGCAAACATATCCACTGCTTCATTGTGTAATAGTACTCCGTTGGGACCAATTGATATAAAGATTAGTCTATTAAGCGAAATATTGATAATGTAAGTTTATTTCAAGCGAAAAGTGTCCGATATGACTTTTGTAATTAAGTAATTATTAAATATTGTAATTACCCCTATAAAAAATGTACAATATATGTGAAATACTAATATACAATAACCACCATACAGTTATGGCGAGATGTTTATTCTTGTATACGCATCAACCCTTTAGCACTCTGTTGTCACTGAATTTGCTAGAGTGTGATTTACAGATATCAGTGTGGTAAGGGTTAACACAATGTACACAAAAAAAAACAAATTTATTAATAATCCTTAATGTGGTATGGTAGTTCCTAATTGTAAAATAATGCCCCAAGTCTAAATAGCCTAGACCATGTTTGCCAACGTTCTAACAATGTCTCTTTACACACAGTTTTTGCTTTATTTACGAATACCCGCGAATATTTGTTTTTTTTTACTGTATTCTACCGTATTACATCGACAAACTCCTATATCGCACAAATAATGACGCTCTCACTCTAGCCCGTGACGTACCATTATCACTTCCAGACTCATTCTCTCACTCGTCACTTTGTACTATTCTTAGCTGCTCTTTTTTATTTTCATCTACGCTATTCTCGTGTTGATTGCATAAACTTGCGTTAATTTGGACACTTCTCTGCAAGTCGATGGCGGCAAATTTGTGGTAATTTTTCGTTGATTGCTCCTCCACCTTCATTCTTTCCTTAAATGATTCTTCCATCTCCCTTGACTTTAACCTAATTGATCTGACCTCGGCTCCGTGTTATCTTTCCTGATCTACCCGATCTCTACCTGAGCTCCACCTCTATTCTTTATGTCAATGACTCTCCCACCTCATTTGACCTCGTCTCCATTTCCTTATCCTTCCACATCTATGCGACCAGCACCATTCTTTCCTTCAATGACTCTTCCATCTCCTGTGACTTATATTGAACTGATTTGACCTCGACTCCATTTTATCTCTCCAGATCTACCCGAGCTCCACTTCCATTCTTTCTGTAAATGACTCTCCCACCATATTTGACCTCATCTCCATCTCCTCTTCCTTCCACATCTATGCGACCACCACCACCACCATTCTTTCCTTCAACTACTCTTCTATCTCCTGTGGTTTATATTGAACTGATTTGACCTCAACTACATTTCTTTATCTTTCCAGATTTATCCAACCTCCACCTTCATTCTTTCATTCAATGACTCTCGCCAACTGATTTGACCTCGCCTCCATTTATTAATCTTTCCAGATCTATCAAAATAAGAGTTGATTCAGTCATTTTCACATACTAACATTCGACAACATATAGAAAATTTTGACTTCCACGCCGATGTTTCTTTCTGGCAGATCGTTAATTTGTCTCATACAATAAAGATGGGACTGGGATGGTTCACTTAGTTCGTGGGGATCGAGGTGGTGCTTTAAAACAAAATGCACTAGCTGATGGTGTTTAGCTGTGTCATGTAAAAGAATCGTATGACATACCATATTTATATTACATAATTTGGCTTAATGGTTCACAGTTTGAAGCCTTTTTGCTCAGTAATTTTCTTGAATTAAACGCTCTCGTTTCGATGCTGATTTCATCATTCGGTCAATCAGTAAAATCATATCGCTGACTGTAATTTCCTAGAAGAGGTTCGTCGAGGGCTCTCTGTACAGGGCCCATCTGTTTAAGGTTTTGGCCCACATATTGTGGTTGACATTTTTTACATGATATCATGTAACAACTAGGCTGTTGCACGTCATTTTATCCCTATGGTGTAGTCCTCGTTAATAGTAGTGCCCTCAAAGATCTCTGTACAATATACGTGTAAGAATTTGCCGAGATTGACGCAGATCAAGATTTGTGTAATACTATTTATTATCACATTCTAGAATGTTGGAACTTTGATGGGGGACATTTTGAGCATTTACGCCATTGAACTATGCTAAAAATGGAATATAAATATTTTTTAATGTAATAAAATGTATTTTGTTTCATAAAATGCTTACCTGCTACTCTAAGCTGACTTAGACCTATCCTGTATATACGATAATCATCCCATGTACCGATAATCCACAGCGTCTGTGTCCGTGAACCTATTGCAGCTCTCGTAAAATTCTGCCTAACATTGGAATTATTTATCCTGGTTGTGTCTTGTGAAAAACCTGAAGATTTTATATTGTCCTAAAATAGGACGGCAACATGCGTCTACTAAGAGAAAATCCTAACGAACTTTTATTAGTGCAAAACCGACTAATGATATTAAAACGGTGCCCCCTCTATTCAATTAAATATTTATATTTTTCGCGTTGCGTGTCAATTGGTAGTCAAGTCATTATATGCATTTGATTCATTGTGATGTCACGTCGGTATTATTAAACACAACAGCAATTGTTTAATGTCTGCATTATCAAAAATCGCGGTTTTTCTGATGTATCTGTAAAATTTATAGTACCACATGTTTTTGAGTAGCTGAAACACAGCACGTAATGAGCTCGCGATCAAGAGCTTTTTAACTATAGTATACAGGAAGTGTCGACTTGTTACACGTTGCGTTATAGCATATATTATAAAGTGGATATGTTATTTTGTTAACATTACACGTTACGCACTGTTAGTTGACTAGTTAATAAATGCACGCGTATCGTATATTTCCCATAAATGTCTTTCTCTTTTTTCGTTCAATATTGCATAATTCTATTATTGATACCCATATCACTCGTTGATAATATTTCAGTGGAATAAGTTAAGAAAAACATGTAGTCTTGCTGTTAATGGGAGGGGGTGTCACTCTGGTGGTATTAACGAGAGAAATACCAAAAAAGGTTAAGGTGAGGTTTTGGTGCTACTTTATAATTTAATGTCTGTCGCACGTACAACATAGCCCTATAACATCCCTAAGATATCATAATAAACAACAAATCTTTCTCAATATTCAAGCACGAAAATCTTGCTCATTTTCTATTGTGGAAGGTGCGGGAAAAAATCCCCGGTTTATGCTGGTTCAAACTCGCAACCTCTGGTATGAAAGGGAGCGCTTTTACCCACTACACCACTGGCACCAACAAAAAAACTTGCTACTACTGGGGCCCTGACCAGTTCGGTTATCTGTTTTGTCTCAACAATGAACATGGAAAGAATAAACTTAGAAAAATGATGTCAAAAGCAAATTAAGTCACAAAACAAAATACCGTAGACTAAAAATTCACTTCTAATGAAACTTTTTAACAATAACAAGGGAGGTATCGAACAAATATCCCACATTTATTAGTATAAACTAATACAAAAATATATTTATCTAAACCACAAACGCTTCTCTAAAAATAATCGTAACTAGAGTAAATTGTGACATATACTGCACTATAAAGCCGCTTGCGCAGCTGCCAAAAGACGGGTTGCAACATGTTGGAGACGGCAGCTCTATCACAGGCACCAGCAAGCCCCCTCACAAGGTTACTTTCCCAGTGAATATTAATTTGTATTGCCACAAATAATTCCATAACTTATTTATGGCTAAGTCCACCAGAGCAAGTGGCAAAGTACCTTGCCCAAGGATACAACGGAAAAACACAATTGGTATTGCCCGGGATTCGATCCCTCCAGCGTCTGCTTCGTAGTTCGCAGCTCTACCAACTGAGCTATCCTGTTCTCATTAATGTATTCCTGGAATATCTGCAAAGTTCTAGTTACCCATTTACCCAAAACTGGTGATCTGACAAACCCCTCTAACCAAAAGCCAATCTCTTCTCCACCTAGTCAGTCGAACCTCACCTTACAGGCTATCTCAATGAAGATTCAATCTTACCTCGAATCTAAGTCTCTGATTACTAGACGTCACTATGCATTCTGCCAAAACTACTCAGTTGCTTTCTCTTTTAGATCATAAATATAAAATAAATTTAGATCAGTTGCAAATAATGGACAAAAACTCCTGTGACAAATATATATACCTATTAAACTGCTATTGACATAAGCTTCCGCTACACTTGACAATACAATTCTGCTATCTAAACTTTTTAACAACTTTCACTCCGCTCTCTTAAACTAACACACAGCTATCTAACGTCTCAAGAATATAATAACTGTATCGTCATCCCGCCCCATAAAGCAGTTGTAGCTTACCCCGAGGGTCTGTCCTTGCCCCCCCCCCCCTTCTCTTAATTATTTTCATTAGTGATCTAACTGAATAGTGAATACATATCATAGAACTAATACGAGACATCCCTAGCAGTAACAAAACTACTAAACGAATCAAACACTAGATGAACTGGTGTAAAGATTATCTACTAAAACTTTAATAAAACTTGTGTTATCTTCACTGATAAGGTCATTGTCGCCATCCAACTAAACCCTGTGGTGGTAATGTTTGTACAGCGGCATGTGAAACATCTTTATATTACGGTGAATGGTTTCTTAGACACAGAGAATAAAAATTTAATGATATAAAATTAAATCTACAACGCGCGACTCAACAAGACCAACGAAATCCCGGAGACACCAACTGACGGGTTTAACAACTCGAACCACCAATCCTCTCAATCCAGGGTTTATCTGATCGTACTCAGCTTATAAAACCTGTCTGTTTCCCACTAGCTCCATATAGACAAATGAAATGAAATGAAATTTATTTGTTTAAAGTGTACCTATTAGCAGAGCTCTCAAACACACTTTACCATAAACAATAGCCTAATGGTCTAAGACTCTATTGTAATTACTTAAATTATAGAAAATTAATATTGTATGATATGTAACCTAGCTTGTAAGCTAGCTTGTTATACTTGTAAGCAGGCCCCACCATGCCTATATATTCCATTTGTGTCATAAGTGTGTATAGTTACTGCTCATCCAGAATGAGCTATCAGCTGACACCGATAAAGTGTTGATTTCATAAACCACTACATTTAAAATATTTAAGATTACACCTCGACTCAAAACTAAATTGTAATTTTCATATGAACCTGATGAAGAAAAAGTTATGGCCCTTACATGAAGCTTTTCACAAAACTGCAAATACCATGATTATAGTACTGCTGTAGTATATCATACTCCATTAATCCGACCACATCTATGGAATATCCTGCATCATAGAATATCCTGCATCAATTCTATATAACACATCTGACAAACAATCTAGTTCCAAGTAAAGCTACAAGGCAAGATTAAGTAAACTAACGCTGCTGTCATTCGTGTAACAAAGGGAGGGAGGTGACATTATAGATGTGTTCAAAATAGTGAAAGGTTTTAAAAATATTAATACTAGTGAACTCTTTAAGTTCAGTGCTAACAGCATAACCTAAGAGATCACTCATTTAAGTTGTTCAAACCAAGATCTGTATTACCAGTTAGACAGGATCTGTATTACAGGTTAGACAGGATCTTCTGCTAATGTGTCATCAATGCCCTCACGAAGATGTGGTTGACGTGAATACTATGCACGCCTTCAAGAACACCATCGATAAATTCTGGAGTGAAACTGGATATTGGTGCCATTCAGTCTAATCTAACCAAGTAACGTGTAAAATAATCGAAAGAATGCTAAATAACTGTATGAAAATTATTTTACGCGCACAAACGCTCAGCCTCTACAAGTACAAACCCCTATTGACCTCTCATCACTTATCAATAGGCACATCTCTATCTCAACTAAGTCCATAAAATAGAGAAAAATGTACTCCCCACAGGAGATCACAATTTCACACAAAACAAATCCAATTTCACACGTCATCTAAGGGGATGTTTTCTTCCCAGAATGTAAAGAGAGACATAGGGTTAACGTTAACTTTATAGGGTTAACGTTAACTTCAATTTGAAGATTCAATTATAATACACTACCAGCCTACCCAGTCACATCAAACATGTGTAACTCACAATATCCCAAAGGAATCTCCAAAAAAGGATTTACTATAAATTACATCCCCTCTATGGTCATGCAATATCTTTTATTTGGCATACAAATCATAGGGACTCCGGATATCCTTTGTTGAAAACGACGTTAATGAATTCTCAATAATTGAATAAAATAAAAAAAATAATCCAAAATGTTTTAAGGTCAATAAATACATCGAGACTATCGGGATCCGTACGTCGGCCTCAGTACAAATGTAAGCCACCTTAAGTTAAATAAAAAAGGATGAATATGGGCAAGTTCGTCTACAGAAGACCTAAATTTTTGAGTCCGAACATCAAAAGGTATTGAAATGCGCGCGCGACATTTTAACCTCATCGTCACAAAGAAAGGAATTAGGTTACTATGGAGATGAATAACAACTCTGCGTGGTGTATTCTCAACAATAAACCAAATGGGGGTATACACTCTCCGCATACAAGCATTTGGCACCATTTCGAAGATAAACTGGATTGGCAGCCGCTCCGTGTCAATGGGCGGAGCCAATGTAATGCCATGCGAGTCAATGGACTCCAATAACATTTTGTAGTACGAAATTAATGACTAATTAACGGGATAAAAACAAATGGAATGGGGCAAAGATTAAACAAAATAAGAAATAAAAACAGTGGATAACTTACCCGTGATTGCGTATGTATCGAAAAATGAGATGAAATGGAGAAATTTTGGGCGAAACGGGCGATTGGGGTAGGGCAGTGTCGAGTGGAAGCTTCTTTCATTGTTTGCTTGCTTTTGCTGACGTCACTGGGGTAACCCTAAAACCTAGCAGATGATTATCCACTTTTCTTATGATTTGTCCGAACCGTCCGATGTTTGCTAATTTATTTAGAAAATCTAATAATTCGACCACCGACGGATTTAACAAACCTTATCCGACCATGTGAGTGTGTAAATAAACTTAAATCATCGCGTACGGTGCGTATTTAGACGATTTATTCATTGATAAAAATTGAATTTTTCGTTATCGCGTTCGCTGTTGTATCGTATCACGGTTTACTTTGTTTCGATTGCCTACTCGTTTCGTCGGTACTGCGTTTTAAAATCGAGATATTGATATATAATCGGTTGATATTTTCAAAAATTAACCTCGGCATGTTATGAAGATGCCTTTCTGGGTCAAGCACGTGGGTTTCCCCGACCCAAACAACATTCCTCTGGGGCAATTTTTGGGTGGCAAAAATCGCTGAAATTCACCGATCGTTGCCGATGCGCTTGTACGACTGGCTCCATTATCGTATTGACGATTTATTTCGCTGTACTGTCCGCCGCCGTTAGCTTCTTTATGTCGAACTGGCAGACATTTTAAATCGTTTTTCCACATAAAACGTGATAAAATACACTGGCGTAGACCGATGCCGAGACGGAAAACCATCATATGTGGTCCCTTGGACTCACTTCATTGCATTACCCGTTATCCTACTGCAATGTATGTTAGTTGTTACAGTATACAAGGGTAGACAGGTTAAAATGAATTGTAAATAGGCTTATTTACTATATGAGACATAATGGATTGCCATGTTAGGCACAAGCCATCTCAATTATAATACCAAAAGTAAAGTTAACAACTTGTAGCCTAACTTCTTAACTAAGAGTACTATTAACACAAGCTTTCGCATAAAAGTATAGTTTGACAGGAGCAATGTATCAAAGTAACTTAATATTTATCCTAGTTTATAAGTATTTTCACTTTGCATTTTGTACTAGCACAGAACATGCTGCACACATTGTTAAAAGCCAGTGTGGAATCTGAACACATAGAAGCGGTAACACCTTTATGACCCAAGACAAAAATGTATTTTTTGTGGTCAGCCATAATGGCGTTGGAACTTTTATATATTAATATATTGCTAGTCACTTTTAGAAATGCATTTAGTCCACTGTGTATGATAAAGGATTGATAAAAATATAGTACTAAAATTATGGTTTTCTATACTATTTCAAAAAAAAATTGTTATAATTTTGGCTACATCTTCACACGGTATTTTAATTAGCCAGCTTAAGTTATCAGTCTCATCTATCATCTCATTGTGTGGGAGTTTGGCTTACCCTAAGAGCCATATCTTAAAATGGGAGAAATATCTCAGAAATAAACACCTTTTGACTAACTTGGAATTTGTACATAGAGGTATGGGTTGCCGTGTTAGCCATGTCGTAAATACAACAATACAAAGGTAACCCCTTGTTGACTAACTATATAAGGATTAACACAAGCTTTCGTATATCAAGTATACATACTAGTATATCATTGCACCTGATGACATATACTTGATATACGAAAGCTTGTGTTAATCCTTATATAGTTAGTCAACAAGGTGTTACCTTTGTATTTTCGTATT
>WURV02217162.1:0-10658 GCA_011762755.2 Epimenia babai
AAATACCAGTATTTCCTAAAACAGTTTAGGGAATACCGGTATTTACTGATTACCAGTATTTACTGTAACATATATATATATATATATATATTTCTGATGCTGCTTACCACTATAAAATCATAGATATGTCACAACATCCCATGTATCAGTATAACTGAACCGGTAGATTATTCTTACCTTGACCACTTACATGAAGGTATTCACTAGATTACATTATGACAATTGACTGATTATCAGGTTTTAACCATGCAAACTTCATCTGACGAAAGTAGCTCGGTCTCACTGCTGACACTCGACTCGGTGCAAACACATGACTCATGACTAACATTTTTTGAAGTTCCTCTTTGGTGACAGCTGTGGCGGTCAGCCTGAAACAATGAACTACCATCACTTATTGATTCCCATATACGTATCTAAATACCATTGTTGTACTAGTTGGATGTGGTTATGGCGGGCGTTAGAGTCAAATACAGGCAGACTTTAGCATACAGGATGCAGGGAGGAAACTCTAACCCTAACACGAGGCATGTGTCTGCAATGTGAAACCATCTATGGTAAAATTCATACGATGCCTGTTTCTTCAACAAGTGCGGCTTGTTCCTTTTGAAATGGAACCGCAGATATTTCAGCGTAAAATGTATTCATGTTTTTTCATTCATTGTTAATTTTTAGATCCATATAAACAGAAATGTAAATGATGCAAGTAACAATATTATGAGATATTTTTTCTGCAAGTGGGATATATTCTGTGATATTTAATATAGTTAAAGGTGACTGCATATCTAGGTTATGTACCGTAGCTTGCTGGTGTAAATAATTGGGTGCTTCACTAATCATTAATCTCAAATTACCACCGTTAATAGTTTCGTGGAGTTACTCAGTGTATAGAGCGCTGGCTTACAAACCAGAAAGTGGAAGGTCCGAATCCAGAGTAAGAGTGCAATATATACCATATATACTCACTTACAAGACGACCTTTTTTCACCAAAAACCTAGATTCAAAGTGGCTTCTAAATGAGACTATAATTATTTCAAACCATATCATCGTCCGCAGGTGCCAGGTAGTATTTCGCATGATAGACAGGTCTGCGTATAACATAGCGGTTTGATCGTGTGTGTTGTTTTTACTGTCTTTGTTAGGAATTGTTGTAGCGGAGACTTGTTTGATCATTGTTTCTTGTCTGGAATGAGGACGGCTATTTATACAACGATATGATCGCATCATCAACGGCAACGACGCAAGACCCTGAGATCAATGACTGCGACGAAGACGATGACATTTACGACGAATGTCTTACTGAACAAGAAGCACACTTTTTATTTACTAACGACGAAGACGACAACGCGTGGGACAGTCGTAATTAGATTAAATCACAATTTCCAGTACTGTATTATGAATAAAAGGTCGCCTCATCTTATAAACGGGTCAACGCTAAAATTGACTCTTGTGTTTCTAAAGCCAGGGGGTCGTCTTATAAGTGAGTCATCTTATAAGCGAGTATATACGGTAAATGTGACACTTTACTTCTATCAACCATAAACCTAACCTACCATCTTTGACGATGTATCATTTCCCTCTTCATCCCAAACTCTCAGGCCTCTCCTGGAACCTGTTTCAATGGTCCACCTCAAAAGAACTCATCTCCTGCCCTACTTTATATATCTGTATCTCTTGTTTGAGGGGTACATCTTTACTTTCGATTTTACAAATCCATATCATTGGTATGGTATTGAATATTCCAGAATATTCCAGATAAATTGGAACTAAAAAGCTATGTTGAGACTGGAACTTTCCGCTCCTTTCCTACATTGCTACATTAGACAACTTTAGTTTTAATAGTAGGAACCTGTGCCTGTCTTTATATTGCAACTAACTAAAAGCAGACCTGAAAGTACTGAATTATAGTAATGGCATTAAGTTAACCATTCAACGTGCCGCTAATTGAAAAATTACATTCATTACATTATCCTGATGTCAGTGACATGGTGGACTTATCTATAAGGACTTTAGCAGGCTTGATACGAGAGAGAAAGGTTTTCTCTAATCTAATCTATAATGCTCTTTGAGGTGTCTGTAATTTATTTTTTACAAAGAAGCTACAAAAACACAATTATTGTATTGAAGGTTCTACTGTATGGTTCAACTTACCACGTCACCCTCAAGGTTTGGGTTGACAATGATGATCTTATAACCTAAGACCATTATTGGTAACCGCTAGAGTATTGAGAGATACAAAATGAGCTCTGTTAAATGCGTTTCTTATATACTGCACTACATTAAAACCGAAACTGTAAAACTGCAATGATTGGTTAATGTGTGGGATTTTCCATTATCGGTTTCCCTTTGACCTAGTATTTGTAAAATATGTCTAGTCTAGGTAGGTTATCACTGAGTTATCTATCGGTATCATGATATTCTTGCCTTTCATAAAGTAGTGCGGAAATATTTGTAATATTTACATTGCCTTTCGTTCGAAAATCGCTTTTCGTCTGACCTTTTGGGCTTAATGTACTATTTGTTTGTTGAATTTTTGGGTGTAGTGCATTGTGTGTTGAGCGTCTTTAACTCCAGTCTTTACTTCCTGGATTTTTGTTGAGAGAAGTGACGTAACTGATTAAAATTCCACGATATATTCTAAGTACTCCATTACTATATTATATGGTATAATAGTGAGATAATATGTATGTTTCTGGATGTACATTCAGACATTGAAGTACAACATTTATATACCATAAGTATCAGCCAAGAAAGGCGGTTTACAGTAAAATGGTTTTTGGCAGCTATTCAGCGCATATACAATACCTTTGACACTCGCATATTACCCCGCAAAGGATAATATCGAGCATCTACCCATTTTAGAGACGGGTTTACTCCAGCAATCGGGGATAAATGACTTGCTGAGGATCACCACAGAAAAGTCAACTGATGGGAAGTTTCGAACCCGCGACCTTTCGGTTACGAGTCCGGTATTCCTACCACTCGACTAACTGCTTTCTTCAGTTACTGTGATTGTGTATGTCACAATTTTAGGTGCATCTATAACGGTACAACCAACTATCAGTATCTTACGTATTATTAGGTATTCGTTAACTAACTCAACGGCGTGAATGTATTAGTCGTGTATAAATTGTCAGATCAACTGTGAAACTGTGAAACGTGAATATCTACTTTATATGTATCCTATCCTGCGTGCAACAGTGTGAAGTATTTAATTAGATAGTCTGCGCAGTGTACTATGGAAAGAGTTAGGTCGCATTGACATGGCTAGCTGGCCTCGCCTCTCATGCCTCGCCTAATATTAATAAATCTTACGTCATATGTAATATGTATCCGCGTCTACTGATTGTTGACTGTTGATAACTCGTAGCAGAGGCGTTTGGTTGACATACTTTACAGCAAAGTATTTACCACGTAATGTTTAGTCGATGACTTTAGGGTTACTATCAATCTGCTCTAGAAGTACACAACATTTTTTAGTGGATAGCCCGGGTGGTAGAGGGCTAGGCTAGGGAGTAGGTGGGTAGATGTTTCATTTTAAACAAGGTTCATAATACCAGGTAGTTAATACCAGCTCTGGTCGACTTAGACATGGCCACTAATGCTGTGGAAATTTATTGCCACCTTCCTTGATGTATTTTGTAAACTGTTACAGTGCCACCTTCTTTGATTTTTTGTGAACTGTTACAGTGCCACCTTCTTTGATTTTTTGTGAACTGTTACAGTGCCACCTTCCTTGATGTATTGTGAACTGTTACAGTGTCACTTTCCCTGATGTCTTGAACTGTTACAGTGTCCCCTTCCTTGATGTCTTGTATACTCTTCTCAATGCCATGTATTTCACCATTACAGTGTAACCTTCCCAGATGTTATATAATGTATAATCTACACTGGTATTGGGTCAGCCAGTTCTATAGAGCGGCAGTATACCGATACAGTAAACCAGTTGTTGTATAGACAATACACAGCTACACATATGGTTCATCTTCACTCATCACGATATATCATGCTGAATAGAGTATGTGCCCACCCATTTATCAGAATAGACACAATACACCACCGGTGTCCCCTCGTGAACCGTTATTCACCAATCTGCGTAAACCATACTGGGGTCTGCATGCGGGTCATATTTCCCCTTCTTGTGTAACATGATACTGATGAGTTAACGTCGCATCCTTACAGACCGGAGCAAGTGACCTTACTGAAACCAAGGCAACAGGAACGGCAGAATCTGGTACGTACGTACTACAACGTGTGGCTTTTGAAACGTAGATACTCATGACTTATGATTCATCATTATTACCTATGGACTTAATTATACTTCAATTTGGTTTTTGCTCAATAATTGTCCCATGCCAGTCCCAGGGAAGCCCAGCAAATATCTTTTTTTGGTAGTGAATATTACTCTTGAGTTGATAAGGGTGTTAATTATGTAGTCTTTTGTACTATAATTGATTTTGCATGGACTGAGATGTCAGTCTCCTTATATCAAAAACTAACTCCACACGTCATTATAAAACAGATTAATCACATCCGATGAAGCTTTGTTTTTTTCACTGGATGAGGCACTCATTTGCGTGGTTCCTCTGGTCAAAATAAGTATGACCCATTGACTGGAGTGTGTTAATCATTTAAACATAGCAACATTTGTTGGCAATAACCCTCTATTGCACTTACTATAGCCTTAAATAGTGTTGATTATCATGTGTAGATATATGGAGTCGAGCGGGTTTTTGCAGACAGCAGTTTGGATCGGAAAATTTTACGGTCGATCGAGGAAATGGGTTATGACAAGTCGATCATTGATGACGCTCTCACCAAGTACAGGAGAAACAATGGTCAGTGTCTAGTAACTCTATGGTTAATGATGGTCAGTGTCTAGTAACTCTATGGTTAATGTTGGTCAGTGTCTAGTAACTCTTTGGTTAATGTTGGTCAGTGTCTAGTAACTCTATGGTTAATGATTGTCAGTGTCTAGTAACTCTATGGTGAATGATGGTCAGTATCCAATAACTATGGTTAATGATGGTCAGTGTCTAGTAACTCTATGGTTAATGATGGCCAGTGTCCAGTAACTCTATGGTTAATAATGGTCAGTGTCCAGTAACTCTATAGTTAATGATGGTCAGTGTCTAGTAACTCTATGGTTAATGATGGCCAGTGTCCAGTAACTCTATGCTTAATAATGGTCAGTGTCCAGTAACTCTATGGTTAATGATGGTCAAAGTCCAATAACTCTATGGTTAATGATGGTTAGTGTCCAGTAATGCTATGGTTAATCATGGTCCATGTCCAATAAGTCCACGACTAATGATGGTCAGAATCAAATGGTATAGTGTCGCTGATAAATTTCACAAAACATAAATAACCAGCGTAAATAACGCATGTGTATACTTTATGTATTAATTACACTGGGTTAATCTGACGCATAAATAGTGATTACATAATTGATTTGTGGGAAAGCCAGGGGACATAATAAATAAATTTAAAAGTTATGAATTGAGAACAACACCTTCTAAATGAATAAACATAATAATTGCATTGATTAATAGCTTATAAATTGTGTTGGCTTTGCTCTGTCCCTTTAGTTTCCCTTAAGACTAACACAGCTACCCACCACCTTGATCAAAATGGAAGATTGGTTCCATCCATTGATACACCCGTTGTTATTTGTGACCTGTAACATGGCGTTGGTTTCAGGGAACTACAAGAAGTTGACTGTACAGAGCCTGATAGACATCATTCTTGACATGGATGTAACACATCATAGTTAGTAAATATCATTACCCAGTACATACCAGTACACATCGATCAGTGATAACATCAGTATACAGCAGTACACACAGGTTGCTGATAATATCGATACTCAGTACACGACAGTACACACAAATTTTTGATAACATTGATGAATGCAATGTAAAGCAACGTGAAATACGTAAACGGTAGAGACATGAAATTGACACACCACCTTTAGATGGATTTTTGTATACTGTATAATTATAACAAATGTGTAATTAGTGTATTGTAGTGTAATTATTATTAACATCTCGTAAATATAGAAACAAAATTGAAAAGTTTTTGGATATACATATGTATCTCGGTTTTTCTTGTTGGCACATGCCGTGGCAAAACCCAGCGTAAACACAAGCCCAACGCCCTCTCGCAGATATAGACACTCCAGGTATCTCCAGTCAAGTCTTATACTACTTGAGATGGTTGACTGGATTTTGATAATAAAGTAAATTATGTCAATTATGTTTGTATATACATAACTGTTATGTGTAACTTAACATGTACTGCATATTTTCTACATATCACGTATGTTTGTTGTATATAATTAACAATTTTGGATGATATAAATTGTGTGTAATGGACCATAAAATGAAATGAAAATAGAATAAACGATGTCACAAACTACCGTCTACGCATCGACGATTATCCGTATAAGTCCTCAAGATCCCAGTTCTACGTGTAGAACGTGACTTGTAGAAGAACCACCGGAGACACCGATGCCCGCCGCGGCTGCGAACGTTGTTCCTGAACCCAAACCTCCGAGCACGGCGCCTCCGAAATCTAACAAAAGCACCAAGTCGCAGAAACGCAGCAGGTCACCCGTTCCTGCTGAGTCGCGTATGGAAGACAAAGAAACATTAGGTGTGTACAAGTTTACTGACTACCGTAACCACTGACACAATGCATGCTCTGTCATTTGACTATACTTGTATTTTAGATGCGAGTGATATAAAGGTTGTTGTTTCCGTCACTCGTGTAATGTCTTTGTCAGGCTTGCCCTACAGTCGAGTTTAAGGTTAGATGTACTCCAACATCCTCACCATGCCTAATGTCAAGCTGACACATTGGTATGATCGGGACATCTTACTTTGCCTGACACGATTTCTCAAGACCTTCGTTAAATGAAATGACGATTTTCGTGCTTTCTTTTCACTTCTCATTTACACGACGTCATAATTTCCAGTGTTGACTTCACTTAGATTATCGTTACACACCTCAAAAGGCCTTTTTTATATGTTTCGGTTTCAGTTTCATTGAATGGTCATGATTGTACTAAAATTTTCCAAGTATAATTGTGTTCTTTTCAATATGATGTCCACGCTTGATGGTTGATGGTTGTGTGTATCATCATCTCGACAGATCCGAAGTCCTTGTTAGAGGAAAACCGCACTCTTAAAGAGAAAACCGTCTGCAAAATCTGTATGGAGTACCCGGTGTCGATCGTGTTCCTCCCTTGTGGTCATCTCGTCAGCTGCGCTCAGTGTGCTCCGGCCCTCAAACTCTGCCCGATCTGCCGGGCGAAGGTGAAAGGTCGCGTGAAGACATTCATGTCATGAGGAGCTCGAGATGTATGACGAGGATGGTCCGATGGTCCGAAGACCCGTAAAACCGGGGTAGTGGTAGCTGCCGAGTGTGGGCTGAAGCGAACAAGGACAAATAACAAGCTAACATTGAGCCGCTGGGAAAAGGGAAGTCTTTATTGAGTTTCAAAGTTCGGAAACAGGAATTTATAGGTTTCTACTGAAGATAGACCTGTAAATAGCTGTTTACTGATTTACAGCATCATCATTGTAATAATCATCATCATCATATTCTACTTTTTTTTTCCTCCCTTCTCCCTAAGTTAGCTGAGTCGGGCTCTCCCATATCGCCTCAAGTCAGCCATATCGGGCATGGATTTATGCAGTTTACGTAATTTATTTCCATTGAATATTCAATAGCAAGTCTAATGGATATGCCGTAAAAACTAACGTGGGTGCACACAATTAGACAAGCAGAATTTGGCGATAAAATACAGGAATTAATTTTGGGGAAACTGTTGAAACAATGGATGGATGACTTCTAATTAACTACAAGTCAATGCCAACTAAACTGAACTACTGTTTAACCTCACCATACAGGCTCAACCTTCTCCCCAACATATCTCTTATGGTGAATGACACCATCATTACACCTAGTACAACAGCCCGCAATCTCGGTATTCTATATGACTCTCATATCAATTTTTATCAACATATACCCCATAAGTCAAGCTACTTCCACTTTTGCAACATAACATCAATATCTAAATATCTCAGTCAATCTCTCACTGAAACCTGAAACTTTCATACAGTGGGTCCTCGACTTACGTTGTAGATCCGTTCAGACAGCGCACTGTAAATCGAATTTCAGTGTTAAGTCCGAACACCACAAATAAAGTACTCTAAAACGCCCTGTACTGTAAAGTATTGTACAGTATTACGTTTTGGAGCCATAACGAAGGGCAAAAAGTTCACAAAAACGATAAAACATGTGAGAGAAAGAATGGCCAAACACAACCAAAATTGCGTAACACTGAAACTGAAACTGAAACTAAGTGATGCCATCTTCCTCACTTGGCACCACCGCACAACCTATTCACCCGCTGCGTGCTACGAACTAGTCAGCAATTGTTGACCTTTCTTACGACGCTAAACTATGTAAGACGGAAACACGTTTTAATGTTATTTCATATTTTAATTTTATTTTATATTTTGTATTTTATATTTTATTTTATATTTTAATGTTATTTTATATTTCTTTATTTCTTAGCACCACCGCACAGCATATTCATCCGCTTCGCGCTACGAACTAGTTCGCAATTGGTTACGTTTCTTACGACGCTAGACAGTATAAGACGGAAACACGTTTTTATGTTTTAATGTTATTTTACATTTTGATTTTATTTTATATTTTATATTTTAATGTTATTTTTTATTTCTTATGGGGAGCGTCGTAACCATGAAACGAGGTAGGTCGCGACCGTCGTAAACCGAGGACTACCTGTATATTGAATCCTCGCGGATGTACGTACCAATTAAGGACGATCTTTCCTTCCTGTACAAAAACTACAAGAAACCTACAAATCTAGCAATAAAATCGATTACAGAATTTCTGAATAGACTTATAGAGATAACTTGCCAGTAGCTTCATAGATTGTAAAGAGCCATATCAGAACAGGATAATTACATATGAATTGACATATCGGCACTTATATACTGTACATACATAAATACTGTATGAATCTATACCACTCCTATCGAGAAGTAGTTATTTATGATGTTGTAAGGGATAGGGTCGCCTTGTTCCTCCTCGCCACTTTCTGGCTTGCTGAACTCTATTTTCCATCTATCCATCATTAACTTTGTGCTGCCTTCGACCTTCTTGAGAATTTTTGATAAACTTTCACCCTCGTAACCTGGAACATGCACAGCTGGATGTAGGCATGTACTGTATGGTGTGTACTAAATGGGTTATACAGAGAGGAACATACGATGGTTCTTAAATAGGAACACTGTCATTCAAGTGGTGATACCATATACTTGATCTTTACACAACATACAGTGTGTTGTCTAAAGTAGACATAAAGAAGTAGGTCACACAATGCTTACACTGACAAATACACCGAATAGACATCAAAAATGGGTCAGCTATTGAGGTTATCAAAAAGTGGGTCACATATGCTGATTTAAAAAGTCGACCATCCCATGCAAATATCGCAAAGTCAGTCTTATACAAATTATGGTGAAGGTGACTCACCTCCACCCCAATGCAGGCAACGGGCCATGTCATTGCCTGTACCCAGGGGCATCACAGCAACTGGTGGCTGCTCCACAAAGTTCACCTTCTCTGTAAGAAAATAACTACCAAGGGTAATACTCAAAAATATCCAAGACCATGCTACCCAATCAATTGCATTATTCTAAACTGATTAATCCACATCTTAAATTTTTTTAATGGATTTCATCACTGTGCGACACAGTTGAGGCTATGTATCTGTGATGTTTATACTGGCTGTAACTCACCCATAGCTTCCAATAACCATCCAACTGTCCCGTCTCCTCCACATGCCAGCACCCGACAACTAGGCACTTCTCTGAAGAACTGCAATCTGCAATATCACCATGAGCACAATTATTGGTGAATAGCAAGACATAACCATACTATCCCATACTTAACTCTATCCTGCTAGAATATTTTAGATATTTACTAATATTTTTGGTCAGTATTTGTTCACGATATTTCGAGTATTGGTGAAAGATTAATTGCCATACGTGTAATCTGTATTCATATTAAGTGAAACAAAGTCGCACAAATCTTCGATAAAATTTACCTGTGATTCTTGCATTATAACAAGTAGGTGGTGGATGTGAAAATAGGTCACGATGTGGACCTAAGCAGTTTCTACAAACCAATTAGACTACAGGACAAATTCAGTAAAGCGGTATGGCTTGAATGACGCGTGATGGCGCGAGACGTTACAGTTTGAATTTTTTTTTGTTTTTTGAAGCTCTTTTTAGTGGATTCCTTCTAACAAGATTATTTATTCCACTCTGCTCAAATTAGAACTTAAGGTCAACTGAGATCTTAACTAATTGTGAAATTGTGAGGGACGTGTTAGTTCAGTTCAGTTATTGTTTCTCAAAAACATATACATATATATATACACCGTGTTTGCATAGTACATGATCATAAAAAAAATAAAAAAAACATCCACAATAATATTACACTACTAGCCCTACGAGTAGGCTATGTAAGTATAACATGACACTTGGGGGTCTGGGTATCCCTTGCAGTGTGGTTCTGTTAGGGATTTTTCCCTCTGACGTTTGCTGTGCTTCAGATGCTC
>WURV02217173.1:0-10657 GCA_011762755.2 Epimenia babai
TTCCATTCATCTCGCTCCTGGGCCCTCTACTTTGTTTCTTCATACATCATTCCATTCATCTCGCTCCTGGGCCCTCTTTGTTTCTTCCTACATCATTCCATTCATCTCGCTCCTGGGCCCTCTACTTTGTTTCTTCCTACATCATTCCATTCATCTTGGTCCTGGGTCCTCAAATGCGTATGAGAGGAAGATGCTAGGAAAAGTCTCAGATATGTGTTAATTATAACTTTTCCGTATAAAGACCCCACCACTGGTGTACAACAGTATCGCATCATGTTATTCCAGACAACACACTTGGCTGCCTCCATTGTTGCCATGGCGATATGTTTCCTGTGTAACCCATCATCACCTCATCCGCGCATATCAGTGACCGACGGTAGGGTACACCTCCACCCAGAAGAAAGTCTCTCCTTACTGCCGAGCTACATACACTGTCTGTTGTCTGACCCATGGGCATCTCTACTCCCCAAGGTATCGCAGAATTATAACCAAGCGGTTAATTGGTTAAACATCAAAAAGTTAATCTGAATGTAAGGCTCTTATAGTCATCGACCGCAGAGGTTTTGTGACTGTTGAAACAGATCTTTTAGCGAGGTGCTGATGCCCTTATCCATGAATATCGGATGCAGTGACAGTTATTAACTCAGAAAATTTCATTGAGTTTATAATAATAATAGAGAAATGTGGACCTCAGATGGTGGCACAGGATCCGTCCACCCAACTGCCTTTAAGCCTCTTTTACCCATTCTAAAACAACAACTCTTACACACGGCAAGTATGAGTCAATAAAGGCTCTCAGATGCAGTTTAAAATTAGTGACTGAAGCTATTTTTCCCCAAAGATACTGTCCCCAGTGCCACTAAATATCTGTGAATTACAACACCATGCATCTACACATTTTAGAGATACGTGAACTTAAGTGTTGAATCCGCAACATCTTGGTTATGAACCTAGCACAGAAATAAAAAAATATCTTTTCGGAGAGTGGGGGCCCATGACCTAATTTATTAGATATATTACATTTGGCCTTCAGGACCAGTTCCTGCATACATATATACCATGTTATAGTTGGATTATAATAAACGATAAAATTAATAATATGCATCTTTCTGACTTATAACAATTACTTATAATGCAAAAATCAATAGCATAAAAATCACTCAAATTTCAAAGAAGTCCCGTTACTGGGTGTATTGCTGGGAATTTCCGACCTGCAATTTTGTTGCTTTCTTAATGTTGCTCAAGATGATACCTGGTCTGGCATTTACAAAACGAAAAACTCAAGAGCCAATTCAACTCATCCAAAAAACAAGAGTATAGCGGCTATAACACTTTTAAAATTTGTGATAACGCATCATTATTAAGACATGAGAGAACAGTTTCAAAATATTTGATAGATTTTTTAATATCTACATAAATCTCTGACTGATTCACATCTATACAAGCAATTTAATGTAAGCCCTATTCCATTTTTACAGTAATCTAATAATAATAATAATGCATTTGTTTTGGAGGCGCCCTAATAAGTAGTATGTCTCTAAGGCGCCTATATACATTTCGTGTGATAACTAATTATATTTTATAACACAATAGTAAGTACATATAGGTAAATCATAGCCTAACACAACAGTTAAATGAAATGATATGACATAACTAATTATATTGCATAACACAATAGAAAATACATTTAAGTTAAATCATTGCCTATAATATATTGACCGAGTGGTACAGGATGAGGAACGGCAGTTTAGATAGGGGATCACGGCCAAGAGACTGAAACAACAACTAGCATACGGAATTTTAGATATCAATTATTTAATAAAGGTGTTACTGTGCATTTCGTTCATTGTTCATGTTGGATATAACCTCGGGCGATATATTCTAGACACATCGACATTACCGTAACAAATGGATAAAATGTGATTAAAACTATAATGTACGTTATAAATATATAAAATACTTATAATATATACAATATTATAGACGCTTCATGTCAAGTAATTTTTAAATTTATTCTCCCTTGTACATTGTTACTGTAAGCCGATACATGGTCTTTTACCTAGCCAACTGAAAGCCTAACTATTTCTATTGCTATCCATTACCGTATCTGAGGTTGGAGAATTTCCTTGAAGATTCGCGATCCATGAGACGTCCACTTAAAGTCGCCGTGAATATTCCGAAAAACTGGAGGGCAGCGAAAATCGACGTGTAGAAACTCACTGGAATCAACATCAACATCATGTGAGGAAGCAAAGGCGATGTTGAGCAACGTAATGCAATATTCAGTAGCGATATTGATTGGTCAGAACAAAATCTACCTATTTAATTATAACCTCCATCAAACGAGGGCTACATTTTTGCCAGCTTTGTCAATGACCGACGTAATGCCAAAAATATGACCAATTTAGAAATAACTGTTTGGAAAAGTTCAAAATGAGCCTATATGTGAAAACAAGTCAATTTTGGTCGTGCTCTGGAAACTGGATCACGATGAAGGAAATAAGTGCACAAGTACACATATTTTGGATGATTCAGTTCTCGTATCAGTACACATTTTGACGATGTGTAGATTCCTTGATAAAGTCAATCAAGTCTTAAGAAAACAGACGGGTGACAAAAAAAATATGTGTTGATAATAGTATCTATCCACTATATAGACCACTATATTAAGCACCATGGCAAAGCAACACTGATGTTATAGGTTTTCAACTGCCGTAACAAATTTGAACTCACGGAAATACGATATGCCAATATTTAGAGAGAAGCGCAAAAACAATTTACAAAATTCTTTAATTTGTATGAAAAAAATATTTGAAGAATTTTTTTCCATTTACTTAGAGTAAAATCGATATAAATCGATTTTGTTTCACTCTTATGAAGAAAATATCGCAGATTTCAGAAATTCACTTTGCAGAAAAAATGAAATAAAAATTGGTCAGAGTTATTCTATTAAGGTTTTTGTGGCATTTTGAGTTTACTCGATGATTCAAATGATTCACTATGATAGTCACCTTGAGTACAGCTATCTGCTAAAGTGGAAATCCAAGGGTTAAACACCGAGATAAAAAACCAGCTGCGAAAACGATGCAGAGCTATCCAGGTTAGGATCCAAAAATATATCGGTGAAATGAGATTCTGTCGGAAAGTGATCCTTTGGTGGCTTTCTTTTTTCGGTTTGGGAATAGCGCCGTCACCCTCTTCCGGTGACTTTTCCTCCATATTCAAATCAGAAGGAAATTTTCGGTTGCTGCGTGCGATTCCGCAATCGATCTCGTCATGATTCGCACGGCCTGATTGGACAATTGCATTCAATGATCGATTCTTTCTCAACGGTTCAAGTTCGTGCATCTGTTTCGATCGTAAACTGAGTTGGGAATTATTGGTGGAAGATGTCCATCGAACAATTGGAGTCGAAAGCGAATTCAAATCCGCCAACGAGTAATGCAGCTTAAAGTTGTCTGGTCTTCGCTGATGCAGGCTGGAAATCGATGGGACATGATTGATAGCTGTCATGGCTTCGCGGGACCTTGTTAGATAAAACGGATCATAAACATCTTGTAACTGGTCGTCCAAAGGCAACGTGGCTTCCTTGACAATGTCCGTATCAGATTTTTCGTCTCGTTTTTGACAACAGCGTTTGAAGAAAGCCAAATGAAATGTATAGTCGTTAGGACCGAAATATTTGTATTTGGGCATGATTGTGAATGAGCTAATGATAACCATTGAGAAGAGGCAAGTCTGGACGATGAAGCAGTTTCTTAAGCTGAAGCCATTCTCATACGCTATCTGAAAATATGCCAAATATTCTAAAACAACTTACTAGGCATAAATAATTGATCAACAAGAAACACAAAGTATAAGAGTGATGGACAAATAAAAGTGGACAAAACATAAATATATGCAGAGATGCATTCCAGAGGTCTTGATAAGAGAACTTTGATTACCCTTCATACAGTGATATTACAATTTTTACTAAAAATGTGCGTACCGGAGGTTATAATACTTTCACCTACAGTAATGGGTTGATTAACACTTCAGATTACCACATAGGTGAATATATAGTTGCGTTATCAAATATCTGCTCCAAAATATCACTATATAGTGGGCAAGCTACGGGTCATTAAACAAAATTTCAGCAGGAATACATTAAAAGTGACCCTTCGTGCACTGCACAGTTATTTGACATTGTCTATAACTAGGTTGAATATCGACGATGTAGCTCACCTTGAAGAGTAGGTATATGGCGGCGCTGCAGTCATAGGCGCCGCAATAAAGGGCCAAGATCGTTGAGCGGTATTTCGGGACGAGGTTGCCCAGTTGGAAATTGCAAATTAAGATAATGTAGGCACCGTATGACATGAGCAGAAGACCGGGGTATAGAAAGTATGGCTGATCTGAAATAATGTACTAATCATATAAGTACGCGTTATAGTATAAGTTCCCCCAGACTTGTGTATATAAAACTAAGGCCATATTTTAAAGAAAATGTTACTGATGAATGTTATGATAATAATCTTACACTGTTGTAAGACAATGTTACTAAATGTATTCAGCCTATTTATTATGTTTGGGAACCCTCTGATTTTATCAGGGCTTTTCTATCAAATGATTATTTATCGAGTCATTTGATCTAATGAGACATATTTGAAGATAAGTTACGAAAAGTGCACATTACACACATAAAAAGTAACTCTTATGTATGTGTCACGAGCCATATATGGGAATGGCCGAGACAGGGCCATTTGTGGTACGCCGTTGGTCTCGACAGTGACCAATTGATTATACGTACACCGAATTGCTGATATAAGTATATTATAGCAAATATACCCAAGATAAACATGATAGAATGTCAATGCTGGCAAAATAAATATTCTACACACAGTAATAAGATAAGTACACTACCTATGTATTGACTGAAATCCAAATATATATTGACAAAATACACTGCAGTGTATTCCTATCCTATTATACTGTCCCAACACCATCTAAGGACGTATCTATACCCTGTCTACCCACCCAGGCGACCTATCGCTTGGTATACTAGCTGGTGGGTATTACGCCACTACTTCACTACAACGCCAGTGGGCCCCTTACACTGGCCACCACCTAGCTAGCTGACAGGATACAGACCTCCTGCAACTTAACCTGTTACTGTCTTCTGCCTGGTAGACCGTTCACCGTCTACCACCACGCAGGCGAGCTAACGGATGGAATACCAGCTGGTGGATATAACGCCAGTGCAACCACTACGACGCTAGTGGGCCTTTTTACGCTGACCACCTCCTAGCTGGCAGACGGAGAACAGACGCCTACACGAACACAGACGATGAATAACCTTGAACAACTCTTAGAAGGTGGGTACCCAGACGGGTAGTCACTCACCACATCCAATTAGGGTACCTTGCCTGACACACAGCAATCTACATTCGCAGATGCAGGCTACTCTGTGTGCCCCGAACAACATTATTCGTCCACTTTATATACCCGAGACTGAATTGCAACTCACAAAACTTGAAGCCAGCAACCAAAATAGTGTCACTCGCTGACAAAAACATAACTGACGAAAATAGCCCTGACACAAAACAGCGACCGCCTGACACTGAGCCAGCGTGACCGACGCTCTGAACTTTGTGCGAACACTCGCGCCACAGCGCGCAGCTACACAAAAGCTTCATGTAGGCAACAGTCGGGCAATATTAATAAGTGACCATTCACTGCAAGCCATCACTACAAATCCCTAAAAGAGCCTCACGTCTCGAAGTCTTCACAATTAGGACGCGCCTGCGACAAGCGCACAGTAGACCCCTATTGGAACCCCGTAATAGGTATCTGTATACGCACTGGTCTACGATTTAATTTGTGACTGTATGAGGGTGATATATTATAATTGTACGTATTTAATTAATACAGATAAATAGACTATGTTTTGTCCGCGAATGGTGAATTCTCTCAGACCTGTTGCCTAGCAACAAGCATCAATCGAAGTAAATGTGCAGAAAAACAATCAGCAAAATCCGAGGGGCGGCTGCTGACTTTAGCAGCTAAAGAATCACGAATTCAGTTCAAGTTTCTCCAAGCTTATACAGTGAATTCAGCCACAATGGATCCAGTAAGTTCCAATTACAAATTTTTGACGACACAAAGTCACAACAACGATGCGATGTGACAGGAACGCAATTCGTGCATTTCGAACCAATGCTCTATAAATGTGGTAACCTTTCTCTTCTAATGACTCACAGGGCACCATGACTGCGCCTTTTCACACTTAATAACATTGGGATACATAAAATCATCTTGAATATCAAGAATTCATCATCTTTCATTTTTGATATTTCTAATATCCATATATTGTCAATTCTGAAATTAGCTTTGAGTCAAAAAATCTGGAGTTTTTCTCGCAAACTTGGCGTGCGAATCAAACCCATCAATGGAAGAAGGCGTATAAGCACTGGGTGTTCAATGTAGTCACATGGTGAACAAGTGCCAAATGTTCAGGATTTACTGTGTTATCTCCATGGAAATAACATTTATTCCTAAACAATATTTATTATTACTGAAGGCTAAAGGAACAAACCTTTGGATGCTAAAATGAGGAACAGATATCCCGTAAATGTCACAGCACTGCAAAATAATTATGTAGCTTATATCGGGTTTACAGAAGATTAAGGAAAGTGGAGGTTAAGAAAGAGTTTGAGTTATAAATTGAAATTAAAAATTATAAATTAGTTATAGGTTTTATAAGTGGACTGTTTTGTAGGTAAATACAATGTTTGATCAACAAAGTTACAAATAAAATGCTAGCATTCAGAAGGAAAGTGTGGAAGCAATCAGCGATGTTCAAAGATGAGTTCAGCAATGTAGTAACGTTAACAGAATTAAAAATGTTCAGCCACTAATCTCAAAAGTAATCCAGGTCCTTCTACACCTATACCAAGCTAGCGCAGGCATAGACGGAGGCACCATAGAAAGTAAAATATATGAATAGGGAAAATATCACTCTGCCTCGAAATTTTGCCTCGAAATTTAGTCTCTGGTCTCAATGGTACGAGCAGCATTCAGGGTCAGCAATGTTTATTTTGTTCAATTTTTCAACTCAAGATCAACTTTTAATAAAAGTTGACCTATTAAAATTAATTATGATAAAGCTAAAAAAATCATAATGTTATAAGACAAGTAGCACCAAATTCTCTATTCCTCGCATAAAGGAACTACAGGTAAGCTTGTGAAAATGCGAGAGTAATCATTATATGTAATTCGCTGAGCTTATCGAATGAAATTGATCAACAATTGTACAATAAAATCATTAATGTATAGTCAATTAGTCTCAAATGCATTTTTGCCTCCTTTGACTAATCTGCCAACTCATACCGACCATGAGTGAATGTTGTTTTAGAGTCGAGGTACCATATATTAAGTGATCGCACTGGAGGAGAGAACGGACCACATTTGACATACAAGTTACAGCCTGTGAAGCTCATAAAATTTTACTTATATCATATTTGCCCATGTTCCCATGGATAAATTCCCTTTTCCTAAACATATGACTTAAGTCAGCAGCACAATCTGGATTATGTAAGTACCATGGCCAAGGATACAATGGAGAAAAATTCAATTAGTATTAGTTGGCATTTGAATCCTCTAACTTCTGTTTTGGCATTTTTAGGCTTGGCACTCACTCTACTGAAGTAGGGTTTCTCCCCCTTTTTGAATGTTTTGCTAAAATTTTTAAAAACAACATAATTATTCTATGAATAGGGTGTTGTTTCGGTGTTTATGAAACTTCACTCAGTACTCACATCGCATAAAGTCGGCAGAAGCGAGTGCCCAGCTTGTCGAACATAAAACCGTTAATGACACACATCGCTCCGGTGAATACCACGGCCATGGTGAATATCAGACTGAACTGGTTGTCTTGCGCCGAACACGACTGCTGAATGCAATCAGCGGTGTTTAACGATGAATTCAGCACAGTCGTAACGTTCAGAGAATTGGAAATATTCGGGCACAGATCGCTAAAGTAACCGAGGTTCTTGTACACATACACCAAGCTAGCCCAGCCATAAACGCAGCCGCAAAACAACAGAATTTCTAGCATTCCCCAAACCACTGTGAAGTAAATGAATAGGTCCTTCCTGTCCATTGGGCCGGTCGTTAGGCGTTACGCTATGTAAACAGATGGGGAATTAACAACCCGACTTGATTCTGTTTGATCTGAAAAAAACAGTAACGCGATTTAAATCGTGGATGCAAAACATACTAGTCTCGACTAGACATACTAGACATAGGGCGCCTCCAAAACAAATGGATTATTACTATTATTAATATTTAACTTCCTCAGATCACTGCCAAAGCGAACTCGACCCCATTGGGCTAATTGTTGCCCGAATAGTAGCATACCAGCTTGACCAGGGTTGTCAAATGAGGGTCTTGGGAGAACTAAAATCCAACAACCTAGGCCACCGACTACTACCTACACTCTCAATACCTATAGACCGTAAAATGCAAAGCAAAATACACGCGATTACATTGTAAACAATTCTACATGCAATTGATATTAGTCTACTGTGCGTGTCTTAGTATTTTTAGTCTATAACATCTTCTAGGTAGAATAGATTAATTGTAAATTCCACTGTTTCATGCCAATTATGATACTTTTTACTTGTTACGTAACATCCATCACATCTTCTATTTATTTTTTGTGTATACCATGTTGTATTACCATTGTAAAGTGTCGCTGATAACTAGTTAGTTAAAGAGGCACTATAAATACAATAATAATAATAATAAAACAAATGAATACAGTATTCTGTTTGGCTGGAACCTTAATACAATATTATATAACAGATAAGAGATACAACATTTAAATATTATACTGAAAGTATTGGCTACTGCAGGATCTCAATTGAATGTTTCCAGCAGATATTGTGTATGCACAAACTTGTGATTGTCAAAAAGTACATAATCTGTATAATAAACTTATTATAATGAGTATAGAATGCATATAAGATGACTCATTAAAAGGGCAAATATGAGTTAAGGACTAGGGCTTGGAAAGTGATAGCTTGTAAACTGATGAGCTTTCATATGAAATGATGACGCGTAACTATTTGAATGCAAATGTTAGATAAAAGCTATCATAAGTTACTGGTGGTGAACAGATCAATCTGCCATTAGCACCCTATTAATCTGCCGTTTTCACGTCATGGACCATTAATTTGGTGAGCCTGAAGCCGATTTATCAGGGTAACTTGACAGTGACGACCTCAATATCGATTATTTTACCAAATCTACCTCGGAAAATTGTTATTAAAATAATGGCATCAAAGGTTACTCTGTCAACTGCTAGTTAGCGAGAAATTGTTGAACATCTCAAATAATTTCTAAAGAAATAATTGTAGCAAAATATTATACATGACCTGAATGACTTAACACATTGGATCGTTGCCTTTTCCTGCACAAATAGAAATGCAGATGTCAGATAACGACAGGCTAAAGTTTCTCGATGTTGTTTTCTTATCAACATATTAAAATGACGCACATGGGGAAGCAGTTGGTTGAGTGGTAGGACTTGTAACCAAAAGGTCGAAGGTTCAAAAACCGCCCGTAGACTTTTCTGCGATGATCCTCAGCAAATCATTTATCCCTGATTGCTGGTTTAAACCCGTCTCCAAAATGGGTAGATGCTTAATATCATCCTAAGCTACCTTCTACTTTTCACTGTATTATTCAACAGTGTTATCTATTTCATGCTCACTGCAAATTTATACAATTGTACATTGATCCGTATTACCTGTATACTGTTAGGTGTTAATTTCATATAATTTAGGTAATTACATAATAGTCATAGAGCATTAGGCTATTGTTTCATGTAAAGAGTGTTTGACAGCACTGCTAATAAATACACTATAAACAAATAAATTTCATTCCATAAGCCTGACGAAGCATATTTCGTACTTATATTAAACAGCTGATTGATATAAATGCAACAGTATGGTTGCATATTGCAAGAGGTGCAAGCTTTAACGAAACGTGCGCATTTGATGCATCCTCAGCTTGGCATACAGACAAGCCTTGATCGTCTTAGTGTGATAAAGGATAACAGTAACACGCATTGAATTATTTAATTGCCTCCATCATCGTTTATAGTTCATTTGCTGTGTATTCATGAAAAAATATATATAATACCACAGTAAGTATTTTGTCTATCATGTTTTCATTAATAAAATGTACATAAAACTTTGACACTGGTTTGGTTCTTAAATTAAAATTATGGCAAAATAAATTACTTTTTGTAACAGCTTTTGCAACAAAGAAATTGAAGCCAGCCCGGAACCTAGTTGTAATTAACATACGCTGTCAATGCGAGTGGTGCAAGGGTTAGAAGTAAAGCCGGTATCGTCCCAATAAGACGCGTGGTACTTTAGAAAGTTTAGACGTACATTGATGAGATGCGCCGATCATCGAAAAAACAGGCATGCACAAATTAATCTGCAAAATGATGCCGATGCCAACTTTTATAATATACGTCTTGACAGTAAGCGTCTTATTATTCACACATCTCATTGCCCAATATCATACAGGATGAAATGAAATGAATGAAATGAAATTTATTTGTTTAAAGTGTACTTATTAGCAGAGCTGTCAAACACACTTTACA
>WURV02217184.1:0-10657 GCA_011762755.2 Epimenia babai
AATTCATCAGACAATTTTTCAGACAATTCATCAGACAATTTTCCAGACAATTCATCAGACAATTTTTCAGACAATTCATCAGACAATTTTTCAGACAATTCATCAGACAATTTTCCAGACAATTCATCAGACAATTTTTCAGACAATTCTCTAAACAAGGCCAGCATTGAGTAAATATCCAAAAATTCCGGCCTTCGACATTTATGGTAAAACGTTATTTCGGAAATTTCCAGACCCTAGACATTGATGGTATTATTTCACTTTAAATTTCCAGGTCTTCGACTTTAGTGGCAATATGTCACGAAATTTTCAGGCCCTTGACATTGATGGCAATACATCAATTCCAGTGATGGAACGTTCAGAACGTCCAGGATTTTATATTAGCTTTACTTATACATACATGTATGATATATAAGAAGTTATGATTCCCCATATATGCTATTTATCTGATTCAATATGGCCGTCGCTGCATCTATTGTACTTAATTTGTTTTAGCTCCATTTTCAATGATGTTTTTGCCAGTTCATGTCTAGAGTATCATCTCTAGGGTGTAAAGCATTAATCATGCGATGCCAAATGTAAAAAAAGTCCATTTATTTCAGGCCATAAATGTCTATTATTTGTGGTGATTGGAAATTGCCACTGCCTTCCATTAGGTAATTCGAGTACCGAGCTTACGGTTTAACCAGGTTTAACCGAAACTGTTAACGGTACCGCATGTTTCGCGCGTTTCAGCATTGGAAGGATGTGTCGAACATGGCGCGCGACTTCATCGATCGTCTCCTCGTCGTGGACCCGCGCGAGCGCATGACGGCGAGTCAAGCCCTCAAGCACTCGTGGCTCCAGACCGGCGCGTCGTCATCCTCGAACAAAAACCTGCATCGGAGCATTAGTCAGAATCTGCTTCAGCGTCAGTCATCTCGAGCGAATAGCACGAAAAGCGCCCGCTCAACGCGCAGCAACAAGTCGAACAAATCGAATCGGTCCGTTCGGTCATTGACATCGCACCACAAACGCGTCCAGCCGGAGGAGATCGACGAGTTGCACAAGGACCCCGAGGTGCAAGCGGAGTTGTCTTCCCTCGGTTGAATTTGCGCCCTTCAATTATCCGTATTTTACGTGCGAAAATCAGCCAAATCGATACACGAATACGTCCTTCGTTATTTATAGCGTATGAACAGAGTTAGGTTATTTATCGCGTAAAAATAAATTCGATGTTTCGTTAAAATAAAATTAAAAGTATCCATCCACATACGATCGTAACTTTTCGGAGAATTAAAATCGCCTTAATGTTTATTTGAAGACGAACCGGAAATATTTAAAACGGTTGTTGATTAATAATCGTTGTATCATAGGTATTCGATAAATATTTTACCATCTAAGCACCTCTGGGTTGTATAGTCATCTTGCCTTACCGTGCCTTCTAAGTATCACCGTCAACATTGGGATGCAAACATCTCGCTAACAGCTGTGATTCCCCCCCTCCCCGAACGTTACGACGTTGAGATGTCCGAACATAAATCAAGGACATAAACTCCGCTGTGTCAGACGAAGAAGGATATCTGTGCGCACATCGACAGTTCTCTTTCCTTGGCTAAGTACTGCATGTATGTGTATGTAATATACTGTATATATATGTATATGTTCACAAGTCTACATAAATAATTATACGGTGGATCTATTTCAGGGCGTCTCATTATTACATTATAAATTGCTTTTGTAATTTTCCTTTCAACTCCGCCGCACGCCACAAGGAGGTTGAAGTCGAGGTATAAAGGTAACTTGAATTGTTGACCCCTCGTAATTGACTTATACTTCAATTGCCAATTTCGACTGTATCTCAGTCAAGCGTTTAACTTACAGGTGATAATTGACTACAGCTAATTCTTTAGTTCACATGTGCGTACATTTCACCTAGAGGTGTCCCCGATATATACAATTTTACAGGTGAAGTTTTTTCCTCCACTTAGTCTGTCTTATTTTGTACATTTTGCCACGTCGCATGCTAAAATATGGCTACCATTTTAAGTTGTAGTCACGTTGTTAAGCTTTTCCGTTTACGTTAATAGATTGTTTATACCTACACTATATACAGTGAGTCTTCTTGATACGATACTATATTTTCAAGTAGAACTACTATATCTACTCATCACATTTAATTGAAAATTAATATTGTCACATTAAGCGATTCGTCACATTAAGCGATTTATCATGTTTTATCATTTTTTCTACATTAAGAAATTACTTCCATTAGCAGACATTATCACTCGAATAACGGTTTTTCCACAAAATGTAACTATAAGCAACATTGAATGTTATATAAAATGGACACCACTGTTACGGCCTTGTAATATATTATTAATGGAAGACTTCTTTGTTTTTTTTTTTTTTTACCTATTATAGCTTACGGGGAGAAGTTGAACTGTTCGCCTCAAACACTCGTGATCCATCCGCTGGAGTACTCCTTCGTACTTTGCTAGTGTTTGTCGTTTGGGGGTCGTTGCGGCGTTTTTGTGGCTACTAATGCGTTTGATCAGTGATCAAATCAGCAATTTTGATCGCAGTTTGAACACGCTAATATCGTCGAAGAGGAAATAGGTGGCAATCGAAAATTAAACGATCTCAGAAATGGGGAAACTCCGATTAACAGATCCATCATATGGCAAAGATCTTACGTCACTGACCATGTGCATATATACAGTCTTTGGAAATTGCTGCGATTTTTGTGGGAGGTTTTCAAGAATCACAATGATAGCATGAAATATATTTAGTTAGAAATAAGCTGTTTACTAAGGTAATAATTGCGTAGGCTATTTTTTTGCTCTTTACTAAGCTAGCCTACAAATATGGTTAACAAGACAAACTGATTAGTATTGGTTATTCAGGGTTGGGAAATACCTTGTGTGATAACACCAGTCTGGGCAGACAATTGACAGTCACTATATTCACTGCACTGGTTTCAAATAGCTCTCACATCTTCACATCTCCTTAAGTCTGTTCTAAGTTGATTACTTACGATGAGACGACGAAATAGCCATCAGGTAAGATGAAGTACATGCCGGTAGCATAAGCATTAAATATAGGCTTCTAAAATCTTTTATAAACATGTCAGTGCTGAAAGGGCTGCGCGTAAAATAATGTGTTTATTGAGCTGTTGGCTGCGTCTGTTAATGTTCAATTGTACACGTAACTGCCAACAGCCGTTGTTGTGACGGGTATGATAGGCTATCAATTGTTGAAGCTAAAATCATGCTTTAATGACATTACGGTTGAATTGCCTCATGGATGTACCCAAGTTTCGGTTGAATAGTCCGTTAGATGAAATTAATTATTCTTAAACTGCTTTCTGATTGTAGTATGTCACGGTTAAATGGCATTCTGGTTATATGACATAATGATTGGATTGCTTTATAAATGAATTGCATCATTGAATTGCATCATGCATGGACGGTGTTACAGGTGACTGGCCACGTGTCATGTATTCTCTTATCCACTATCGCGTTACAGGTACATGTATAGGTGAGGCGCACAAAATTGTCACCTGACAGTTACTACTTGTTGGAATTCGGGCGAAGGATTAGATAGTATTTTTGGCAATTCGAGCACAAAATTCATTTGACACCAACTACACGATTATTTGCTCGCACCCACCGTGACTATTTGCTTTCTGAATCCGCCAAATTCTTCGAATGTCCCGGGTATATCGAGTAAATAGGTTTTCTGTCAGCGTGTGTTTACATAAATGAAACATGGCTTCGCAGGTCAACAGTTCTTTCTTACGGAGGTATTTACGGGTAGTTGGGAATTTTCACTCATTTCACGTTCACATGTTCACATCCTGTTAGAAGGACCAATTTGCATATTTTACTCTCACGAACTGTTGGCAAATACAAGATCATTGTGGGCGATATTTAAATTGTTGGCTCACTAATTACTTATTTTAAATTGGATCTCTTTCCTGCATCTCATTTATGCTATAAATTTTCCTCGTGCCTACGTTAATACTGTGTCGACCTTGGAAGCAGTTAGCATAGTGGTAAGGTCATTGAAATCCAAAATATCCCACTCTTGCCAGAATAGTACCTGCGCAATTTTTTTAGTAAACAAGGTCCTTAAACCCCGATCTGACCTTGGTATCTGCAGAACCCTTGCAGTGTGATTATGTATGGACTCCTTCCCTTTTATATACATGTGACCGCATTTTAGGATAGTTAAATGCCACCAATACCACCCCCCTAGATCTTGTTATCTCGTTTTAAATATACAACTCTATGCAATAGTTTACTTGTTGGCACCAAGTTACGTCTGGTAGATAGGTTAACTCGCGTACAAAACGCAGCTTGTAAGGTGATTGTAAAGCAACGTAAATTTTGTCGGATCACTCCTCTTCTCATGGAGCTACATTGGTTACCAATACATAAATGTTTGGAGTTCAAAATTCTTGTATTCGTACTTTTGTGTGTCCACAACAAAGCTCCTGTTTACCTAAATGACTTGGTGTCATTCTATGTGCCGAAGAGGCAGCATCGCTCCAGTGACTCTTTCATGGCTGCAAGTAATCCATGTCAGCTGGTTACAGGTTACATCTGACAAATCATTTTTTTCCAGCATAGGTCCTACTTTGTGGAATAACTTGACTCTGGCCCTTCGATCACTTACATTATTAACTTCTTTAAAATCACAGCTTAAAATACCTCTTTTTTTCCAGGTTTACTCCCAGTATTGTTTCACTATTTTTATTTCAATGATTGTAAAGCGCATGTGAGAGGACTTTACTTCTGACTACGGTATACAATATAGAAATACTTTATTGCATTGCATTAAATAATCGACTATCATACATTTAGCACCATGTGACATTTCTAGGCATTTATCACCAGCTGTGTGGATGGGTGAAAATTGAATCTCCCCGCCCATACTCAGGAGAATTTTTCCCCTATCTTATAACAGAGAACTAGCCTCTTGGTCATTTTAACCACACAGACTTGCTGTTTAAAGGATCAATGACAGGGTGATACCCAGCCTATTGCTACGTACAGTACGTACATACATGGACATACGACACATCGAAAAAATAGAATTAGACATACTATAGTAAAACACAGGAATGTTATTTCGTAATTCTATAATCGATTTACTTTGATACAAATTATGAGAAGATGTAAGAAAACGTGTAATGAGATCTCTAAAATAAAGGCGTCTCCATGTTTTACGTGATGTTAGTGGGGAAAGCCAATGTCCCATCAGAGGTATAGGTTTATATTATAGATATTTAGAAATGCAGAAAAGATAAAGAAATATTTAGACAAACCTCACACAAAGAAGTAGAAACTATTTTTGACACGCACTGATATCAAGAATGTTACAACCATCTTTAGTACCAGACATTGCACAGGATGCTACAGATAAAATGCCACTATTTTGCACTGATACAGATTCTTTAAGTGAGATGGGAACCCTAGACTGCCTAGTTACCAGTCTGGTACTCTACTGGGTGAGCTGCTGATGCACTACATAATAAAGACACATAATTGACCTTCCATACACCAAGATACGATTTATTATCACATATATACAAAGGAAGTTATATACAACTAGTATATCTTTAATCTCTTCAATATCAACCAGATACATTTCACTGATTCCCCAAAGAGAACATCATTTTTTGTGAATAAGAACTAGCCATATAGTTAGTTTCTTTGTATCTGCCAGTTCTATAGAGATATAGTATTCTATTCCAGGGTTTATCTCCCACAAATCAAGTGATATGTTTACTCTTGTGTACTCAGTGGTCACGTTGGTTGGCATTGCTTCCGCGATAAATTTGGTTCCTTTTGCGAATATATGATTTACAGAGGGTGGGGGGGGAATTTACCATTTTCGAAGTAAACTATATGGTTATATGACCTTTAGGTAGCTATGTTTTGGCGCTAGCGAGACATAGTGTGCTTAGATACGATGCCTTTTCATGTGAGAGATTGCGTCCTTTACATCCTTTTCTTCTGTGACCTCTTGCGACCTTGAGTCTTTAACAAAAAAAACTAAGGTATCAAGTCATGCCGGGATAATCACCTAACAAAGAGCGTTCTTCAAAACAATATACACATTCCAGTTTTTATTTCACACGAATTCACGAAATTCTCTGATTTATATAAAACTGCAACTGTCGCGTCAATCCCAGTGACTCCAACTGCAGACATTATAGATTTATCTTTGCCGCCCAATCTTGACTTTTTCTTTCCATCAAAGCTTCATGAGTATTCTGGCTGTTTCCAATTAGTTGATTCCTATCATCAAAATGGTCTCTTACCTGAAAATCAATCAGCGTACGGGAGTGGTCATACTGTTGAGACAGCCATCACGTCCATCATGGATAGCATACTCAATATATTTGATCGTGGATGGGGAATTTTGCTCGTCTTTGACATGTCGGCCGCTTTTCACACTATTGACCACTCCCCTCGACACCCCTCTGTCCGTTTTGGCATTACTGACTCTGCATTGAAATCAATTGAATCTTACATCCGTGATCGATCTTTCTGTGTGCGCATCCATGATAATACATATAAAACTTTCCATTGAAGTAAGGTGTTCCACAGGGAGGTGTGTTGGGACCAATTCTTTTCTTATGTTATACTGCTCCCTTGCACAATATTATTAAGCGTCATTGGTGTATCATACCATTGCTACGCGGATGATACACAGCTCCGGATACCCATATACTTTCAGGATACACTTTATGCAACCAAAGCCATAAATGTTATTGAGAATTGTATTTCTGATATTTCATAATGGCTTATTATAAACGAACTTATATTAAATCGGGGAAGCAGTTAGTCCAGTGGTAGGAACACCGGACTCGTAACCGAAAGGTCGCGGGTTCGAAGCTTCCCACGAGTTGACTTTTCTCCGGTGATCCTCGGCAAATCATTTATCCCCAATTGCTGGAGTAAACCCGTCTCTAAAATGGGTAGATGCTCAATATTATCCTTGGCGGGGTAATATGTGAGTATCGAAGGTATTGTATATGCGCTGAATAACTGCCAAAAACATTTCATTGTAAACTGCATCTGAGAGCCTTTGTTGGCTGATACTTGCAGTATATAAATGTTGTACTTTACTTTTCACTTTAATCCCTCAAAAATAAAACTCATTTTTGCAACACCGAAAACATACAAACACGCACCTCCTGATATTACCCTGTATTAATGGAACAACGGTAAAGCCTACAGACAGCCAAAAATTTAGGTATACACTCTGACTGTCACCTAGATCTCAAAAAGCATATTAGTAGTAATTTACGCTCATCATGTTATCATCTAAGGAACATCCGGTCACTCTCCTAATATTTACCTCATGCTTCACTCCATGTACTCATGCACTCTATTATTACTTCAAAAGTCGAGACGTACAACTCAATTCTCTTTGGTATACCTAATAATCAACTACAAAGCCTTCAAAAACTACAGAATTCTGCAGCTCGATTATTGTGATATACCCCTCGTATTGCAGCACACATCACGCCAACACTGAAGTCGCTTTACTGGCTCAAAATTTTTTATCTAATACAATTTAAAATTATATTAACTCATAAAGCCATCTTTTGTAATTCACCAGCTACATCAGAGCACTTACCAATCTTAATTGATAATTCCCACTGGATATCTACACGGCAATCAACAGCCACCATATCTGATATCATCACATATTTTCGTATTTTCCGTGTATACCAAGGTCACGACAATTGCTCTTTCACCTTTGCTCCAGCCTTGCTCTGGAATGAACTCCCATTAAGCATTAGGTACACAGCCAAGCTATCTACATTTAAATCGGTCATAAAAACTTATCTTTTTGATAAGTGCTCTGTGTAATACATTAGTATATTTCACTATCTATTTTCTTGCTCTTGTGCGTCCTATTATTCTATTGAATATTTTGATTTCAACACATTATGACTTTTAAGTACATCTGACAACATACATATGTTTTAAGAAGCACTATTAAACTATTATTATTAGAGCACCTGAGCTTATGCTCGGTGAGCTTTCCTGATCGGAGATCGTCCGTCGTCCGTCTATGCGTCCGTCTATGCGTCCGTCCGAAGTTAACATTTTCTTACATAATCTTCTTCATCACCGCTTATCGCAGAAGTCTGCCATTTGGCAGATATTGTCCTTGGGTTGGTTTCTTCTAGTTATTAGTAGTAGTATGTATATTAAAAAATGGCATTCACAAGGTCCTATAATAATTACGAGAAAATCTGGCTCAAAACACAACAATCGGCCATCAATTTAACGTACACTGTTGCGGGTGTGATTGTTTCGGCCAATGTGGCCCTCCGCTCAAGAGGCATGTCCCATGAACGATGTACCATTCTTAGACATTCTCTACCACTATTCGCCCTCAGCATACTTGACTACACGAGCAGTGCACCTGAGCAGTGCACCGACTATGGTAATTGCTTCACGGGTCTCTTCTGCTTGTCCTGATTTTTCTAATTTAAACTCGTTGACTTGGGAGATAACTAGGGGTAAGTAATAAGTGGGGAAGTGTTTTGGAGGCTATCCGTTTACTCTGCTTTCCGCGATGGCCTTTACCTCGCTGTTTAGACTCCAGTAAACGCGGTATTACACTCGATTGATTTTCTAGACAAACAATTGAGTCATCTGACTCATCCACCTCTATGACGAGATGTACGTTTGCAATATTACTAGGGAACTGCCAAAAATCTGTCGAAAATAGTCTCATCGCAAGCACTAATGTTTATTGTGTTTTTTCCTTTATTTTAATTGATGCATGTACATTCACGAACACGTCACTACTGTGACTGCCCTATTAATGTGACCCTTTTTTTGCCCCGCAGAGTGGTTTTATACTCTCGAAATATGTTATTTAGCAATAATTCATTAGTGTTTCATATGAGTATTACTATTTTTCTAATAACGTACCTCCTGTGAAAATTTTACAACCTCCTAAAAAGTTAATTCGATGAAGTATTGTGCGTAGATAATGAATCAAGATTATAAAGTCATATTATATTGTTGGTGCCAGTGGTGCAGTGGTTAGAAGCGTTGCCTTTCATGCAAGAGGTTGCGAGTTCGAACCTCAGCTAGTATACTAGCTAGAGCGGAAATTGAACCAGGGATGCCTGAATTCAAAGTCAAACGCTGTAACTTTATAATTATTATATTGACCAGTTATATGATGAACCCATCAATACCCCATTTTAATCCATAATCATAATTATAGTCGACAACAAATGACTTTACAAACACACTCTGTACCATGGCGCCATCGTTGCTCCCTAACTGTAGGTAGTTCCGGAAATTTTTTTAAAGCAATTTATTCATAAAACGTTTATTCAGCATACCACTTAATTGGCGGTTCATTTTGAGTGAATGATGAGTCACCATAGTGGTTCGTGAGCGAATAGGAGGCGTTCGTCGGGATAAAACATCTGGGTGGTTCACGCAAAGGTTAAAGTACTCCAGTACCTCACCACGGATGAGAAACAGCGGTGAAAAACCAAGCGTAGCAGACCGAATGACATTTGTGGTTTACAGTAGATGGTTCCGACTAAATGAGATTGCTGTGTACTTCTATACACCGTTTCAAGATGTGACGCAGAGGGAAGCCTCATCTTTCTCTCTGCGCTATCAATCTAGCTATCGGAGCATGTACAGCCGTTAACAATCTCTACCTATATCCTACGCAGCCAGACCATTCATCTGTTCTTTGAATTTCTTCAAAAAACCGTCTTTTATGGAGGCAGGGTCAACGTGATATTGTTCAAGGTACTCCATTACTGTCACAAAAATACATAACTGTAACATATATAACATCACCTTATTTATATAAATGATTACACCCACCACCACCAACTTAGAATATAGCCTGTGTGAAAGATAATTTTCCGCTCTAATTTTCGACCATTTTTGCTTTCAGGTTTCTCTGCCAAATTTTATCTGCACCTTTACCGATTTCACGTACATCTGAGAGCCTTTATTGACTGATACTTGCTCTCTACACATATTGTACATCGTCTTGCTACACTATACTGCTTCAAGTTCTTCAAGTTCAGTGAGACTGTTAAAGGATTCTTTATCAAAGCAAATGGCGAGGTTCACGCGCCAATGAAATCATCTTATTTGACTATAATATTTTATAATTACACGGTAGCCGGGCTACATTTTGCGCTGTTTATTTGACTTGAGTTTTCGAAAGTGCTTATATCAGTTAATCAGTGCAAACCTTTCTTTGTTTGCGTAAGTCACATAATAAATCATTCCGTATGGTGGGACGCTATGTATGTCATTTGCTCAGCAACAGACTGGCGAAGCGAGTTGTATTCGCGCTAACCGAAGGTTTTGTTACGAGGCGTGAGGCCGGAGCTAAACTGACAGCAAGATTAAAAGATGATTAAAAGGATAAAAACAAACGCTACATCTTTCAGGCCCGATAATATATGCGTCTGCTTCTGTCTGAACTGATGAATAGTTTGTATTCAAGGCCGAAATCCAGTTTGCTTATCACGTGTATTTATATACCACCTGCCTTCTTGCAAAAATTGCACTTAATTCAACTACTGTGCGCTCGACAATCAACTCGTGCAAAAGGCTGGATCCTTCTTCAAACGACAAATATCAGACATTTACTA
>WURV02217195.1:0-10657 GCA_011762755.2 Epimenia babai
GGAGAGGTAAGCGACATAGAGATCATATATAGAGCATCTGAAGCACAGCAAACGTCAGAGGGAAAAAGCCCCAACAGGACCACACTGCAAGGGCTACCCAGACCCCCCATGGGCAATGAGGTTTAAGGCGCTTTCAGCCCGAAAAATGCCACTGTTAGTAAACTGGTTAGACACAAAACTGATAATAATGGCAATAATGTGGTGATTCCGTAAAAATTTCTACAATGGAATTCTTTGAATTTGGAATAGCGATCATTCACAAAAAAAAATTATTTTAGTAAAAATATTTTTAACTGCAGGTTTGTAAGTTTTCTTTGGATCAACTCGAGTGTAATGGTACGGGCCAGTGGCTTCATCAAATTTACCAATATACACAAGTATGTATATAAAGAGCTTCTCAAGTAAGAATGCATTTGCCTCAAACACGGATGTGCTAGTCGACTAACATATTACTACAGTGGTACATGTTTCCAAATTCCAATTTCTCAAAAGTGCATTTTCTGAGATTGGAAATATAATTGAAAAATGTGATGTTAATTGGGTAGCCAATATAGTTCTTTAAATAGGTGGAGAGAAATGCAAAGAAAAAAACTATACCTCTGATGGGACAGGTAAAGGTTTTATCCGTGCATTTCTCTCCAACAATTCAAAGTACCACATTGGCTACCCCCATTAATATCATGTTAATATCGAAACACCACAAAAATTTGCCAATCAATTTACAGTCCATCATGCTTCTACAGGTATATGTATTAATCGCTGGCATGATAGTTAAATATCGGTGGGTCTCAAAAATGGTGTTAAATACCTAAATGTACAAGAGAAAGCTGCTGCTGTAGCTCAGTTGGTAGAGCACCGGTTATCTGAAGATCGTGGGTTCGTGTCCCATCAGAGGTCTAGGTCCTTTGTGCATTTCTCTCCAAATTCCAAACAAAAAATGAACAGTGATACATTCACTGTTAAAGCCATGAAAATAATCAATAATTCAAGGTGAAAGAGTGACTACAAATGATATTTAAAATAGGTTGTTCGGTCCATTTACATATGTACTAAAATTCATATTTTTGGTCCTACACATCCTGAATTTTTATCACAAATCTCAAGTAATCTCTGATATACACTGTCAGCTAATACAGCCAATTCAACAGTTAGTCCAGGAGTCTCACAACCACTAGCTTACATTCATTGTTTGTGTACTTTATATAATAACATTTCATATCTGTAGAATGATAGTTCTGTGTAGTTAATAAGGGAAAAGATATTCTAAGAGAAACCATCATATTAGTGGCAACATCAGAATATCAATTTATAAGTAAAATATTAACATTCAATTAAAAGTTTATAGTCACATGACACTGTCAGTGTCATCACTGCCTCAATCAGTTACTGAGGCAGAAGTTAACAGAAGTTAATCATTCATTACGTATTGACAAAGATTTTGTTCATAAATGCAGAATTCCATATTATTTTAATAAGAACAAGCAAAATACATAGTATACGAGCATGTATTATATATAATACATTAGTAACAGAAGAATGTAACAGAATTCAAACTGTACCAACCTTGCTGACGATTAAGAGACACTGATTGACTTCCTCCGTTTTGCTTTTTCCAGCCTCTCCAGTTGTTATATACACTTTCTGGTTCGCTAACCCACGAGCAAATTGAGTCCTCATCGAATCGGTCGCTATCATCAAAGGAGTAGCGATCTTCTTGATTGTCCCAAACATCGTACATAAAGTCCATTCTAGACTAGAGTACGGCTTACTCAGTGACAAGTCGTGAAAGCGCATCAAGTCGCCCAGCTCAACAAACGATCTTTGACTGCACGCAGTCGCCGACGTATTTCAGCGAAATATTCAATAAATTTTCACGGGCATGGCGAAAACAAGCCAAGACATCATCGTGCGCGTGACAGAAGTTGCTGATGATGCCGTTTGTCGATAAAAGCGGCGACTTAATCGATTGTTTCACGGGATTTTTGAAACAATACCTACGATTATAATGACAGGCAGGCAACAAAACAAACCTCTTCGACTAAACTCGTCAAACATCGGCCATTTACGGAAAAATACAACGGCCGCGTTCTAAAAATATGTCCCTTTGTCAATAATGCCTGCCTGCGCTATGATCTCTAGCCTGCGCATGGTAATAAAATTACGAAAAGTCGTGTACTAGATGAACTCTTGGTAGCTTTGTAGTTCTACACCAAAAAACACATATTACATAATTGTTTAATATGCTAGAAATATAACGTCATTTTGATTTTGAGAGCGACTATAACCAACACATTATCGGTGATCATCCAATTGGCTAGTAAAAGCTTAATCTTTATTTATCGCCATCGTTAAAAGACGGTCCTTTTTACTAACAACAATTCAAAAAAATAATCACGTTGAGTGAAATTTTAGAATATATGAATGCATATATTACATACGACTGCTTTTAAATTCCGAAAAATTGAGGATTTATATAACAAAATTGTTCTCACGTGTCTTACCCAGTTACCATAAACTCGGCAACTAATTCCCACCTTTCATATTGTACTAAAACATGTAATTGTTCACAACTATGTTCTATCTATACAATTCAGTATAGCACTTACATTTTACAGTCGACTGTTCCTGTAACTCAGTTACTCCCACTTATTGGAAATGGATACGTGTAAAATTGATTACTGAAAAGTCGACAACTTCTTTGTAGTTAGTTACACTTAGGAGAGAATCCACTGTAAATAATAAAGAATAAATAAATACGACAAATGCAACTATGGTCAATACTGAGCTTTTGTAGCTGCGTACTGGAGTGCGATTAAAAACAATGAAGTTGAGATTGATTAGTCTTATTACTGATGTGCCATTTTTATTTGTATTTTCTTTTTTATTATTTATTCAACGCAAGATAGATACGGTATACAATTGAGGTGATACAGGAATCTCAATCATTCACGTTATATATACATATATTACATATATACACATAGTATATACAATAAAACCAAAATAATTGTTCAAACAGTTAACTAGAAAATGGGTCTAAACGAGGTGCTTGGTGAGTGAACCTTTGTGGAGCACCCCCCAATCATGGTAACGTTTATGAGATAATAAGGGAATTCTTAAGGTAATACATTTGTAATTATGCCTTTGCGCTTAGAGATATTGAATATTCCAAAATGCCAATATTTTATACTTTCACCGGCAGTATATAATGTGTGGATTAGTCTATATTCTGAAAAAAAAATCAACCGGATATTGATATCGAATAACGCGACTTTATTAATTTCGGTACGCAAATTTTAAGGAACTCACCCATATAACGAAGTATCGTAAAATCTCATTCTTTTCGCGATTTCCGCTAGTGACTATGTAGGTAGGTTTTCATGCTTGCAATGTTATTGAAGATATTATCGAGACTCATCCCCCTTTTTGACGAAGTTGACAAATTTCCTTTACCATTAACACCACACCCATCATACCTACAAAATATATTACGACGTATTTTACCTCTAGACATTTTAATTAAAGGGGCAATGATGATTGTTGAGAGCCACTCCTCTGACAAACCTTGATGTTTCTAATCAACAAACATTGCTGAGCCCCAGGAATATCATTCAAAAAGTGTTTATAGAGTGTATAACTTTTATCAGTAATTCAGTGTAGCCAATGATAATTTTATTTACAAATAGACAGTCACTTGTAATGCTATTCGCTGTCACATGGAGAAGCGTCATCAGTTTCCAACTTCATCTGCCCACATGAGTTGGTTTCGTTTGTAGACACATTTTATTGCATTCTCATGGCCTCTTGTGGTTGCTGCAGGAATTATTTCAGTGGTATTTCATCTATAATAATAATAAAATAACAGTATTACGTCTTTGCGCCATCATGGTGTCTTACCGACTAGTAAATTGTAAATCACTCCATTAGGTATGTGGGGGAATGACATAAGTTAGGGTATGTATTACGGTTATGGATACTAGTTAGGTGGGGGTTTTCTAGTTGGTGAACGACCAAAAACTTATGATTCTGGGTATCTGATTCATTAAAACCATAAAGACTGCATGAATAACAAATTTTTTACTAGCATTGAAGTTGGACTAATAATACAAATATGCCTAGTTTAATGTAACATAGTTATGCTGTATGATAAATAAACCTTTTCCTATTCATTTGTTCCTTTAATGCTAATACATCTGTTGCATCGTAATTTAAATGATCATTTAAAATTATATCAGTTTATATCAAATCATGAAAAGTGTATGTATGCAATATTTTTGAGACCTATTATGGCGCATAATAATCCAACTGCCATTTCCCCCCCCCCACCCCGAATACCATGGATGTATATATAATATATACACGTCATAATGGAAAGGTTACAATACCCTCCAATATATATGAATAGCTTTGATATAATACTGTAAAATGTTCTGTTATGTAATCATGATTCTATTTCTGAATAAGGTTAATGATAAATATTGTCCGGCTCTACATATGCATATAAATTATCAGAGATGGCGTCAAAGTGACTGTCTGCTAAATTGCTATGGCTCTTGAATCTATAATATAGTGGCATGCATAGGGTTAACCGTTACCACACTGACATTTGTATATCACATTGCTGTAGCAATACTACTCTGTGACTACAGCAGGCTGAGCGTTAAAGGACATGCTAGCAGATAACGACCCATTTTTACCCAATCAGTTTAAGCTGAACTTGTTACAAATTTTGGGGATAATTACAGTATATATAGGTGGGTAGCCGTATTGATCTAATTGGTAACTAGACAAATAAAGGGCCACACTTTTATAGATTAACTAGTTAGTCGATCACAAGCTTTTGCATAAATGCTATGCTTCATCAGGTGATCATTTAGGTAATTATTAAGGGTTCGTGAATTTGAGCGCATATGATTCACATTAAGGCATTCTGTGATTATATTGAGATGGAATAAGATGGGGGAGTGGTTTTTGTAGGGGATGTGGTAAAACCTGGAAGAATCGCTGTATAGACCACCGTAGTGCGGTTCTGTAGTTAACTGTAATTATTCATTACATGACATAAGTATGTGACTATTATCCACTTAAAACGTTATGGTTCGGTATCTTTTTAATCATTCGGATGTTTTATTATCAAGTGATATAATTGCCTTAGTAGCAGCGTTCTTTAGTCCAACATCATACCTTGATGTTGGAAGTAGAGTTACAATTGGTAAGAGTGTCATGACGCGTTGAACGTACAGGTTCCATATGTCTCTATCATTTAGCCTCATTGATTGTTTTGGACTTGGCGTTTACTGGAAGTTTTATTTATATTTACAGTATTTATATTTACTTATTACAGTATGGCTCCCCGTAAAGGCAAGACTACAAAAGTCGAGGAGCAAGTTTCCTTGGGGCCTCAAGTTGCCGAGGGAGAGAATGTTTTTGGTGTAGCGCATATTTTTGCCAGCTTCAACGACACATTTGTCCATGTCACAGATTTGTCTGGAAAGTAAGAATTAGATGGGAACGCATCACGTTGAGTTGTTACCAAATAGTATAATTCGATTAATGAAAGGTGCCCTTTCCCCGCGGTTATATAATAGGATTAGTATTAGGATCAGAAAGCTTTAAGATACAGGTACGTAACAATTGCATCTCACAAAGAATACTAGTTAAAAGCTTGTGTTGATAGATATTTGAATTAGTGAAGTTATAAAGTATAACCATTAGGTTTAGTACTGTAAGTATTAGTAGACTATAGGGGAGAATACTCGATTTTAATTAAAATGTATAACGATATATGTTGTATTATCAGTGCAATACAGCCAGTAGTCTAAACGAACAGTCTTTTTAGTGTGATGATTTTAGTATGTATACAGTGGTTAGTAAAAAGTTAGTGAATTAAAATAAGTAATTGGCGTATGTTGCAGTAGGCTGAAATTCAACCCGTTATATCGGATAGTTTCTGCCTTTTATAGAATTTACATTATGAGTTGATTAGTAACTGGTGTTGACATGAATACAGGGGGACTCAAGTACTACTCAGGTATATAACTACTCGGGTAATTTTGTTACTCGGGTAATTTTGTTAGATACTCGGGTAATACGGGTATTTTGATGTTTCACTGTTTGGCTGGAATTAACATTGAACTAACACGGAAAACATGGTTAAATGATTTCAATAACCACAAAGCAACGAGAATCCGTACCAAAGTAAACCAATCATACCCTCATAACGGCGTTTGTCAGTTGTGCAATAATTCCAATGATAAAACACACAGTACCACAAAATGAATTGGCATGTTGACATTACGATGATCTCGCCATTTTACGTTTCTAACGAGTAACAGTGGTTCACATTGTGGTACTTCTGTTTCCATAACACCCAGATATTGGTTAGCTCAGGATTATGCATTCTTTTGTTTTAGCTAACTAATTTGTCATTTTATTAGTGATTAACAGCGAATAACAAATTTTTTCAGTTACAATTCGAGCTTTCACAAATATTACAGTTCGCCTTTATTCGAACGCACCATGACTGTCCTTGACCTTAGTAGCAAATCAACTAAGAAGGCGACTACCAATGTAACTGTCACTCAAATGAGTTTTCAAACTTATCACAATTTAGAAATACTATACGAAAAATGAAAACAACACAATTTATAGGGAATGATGATTTTTTTCTGTATATCTAGAAAATATTGAATTAAGTTACAATAATTGAAGTTGGGCGTATTACGAACCTGTTTTTGGAAGCAATTTGACATGTCTACAATTCATGACGAGTACTCGGGTAGCCGCTCAATGATCACTCCCCGAGTACCTGGGTATCAGTTTCAGTACTAGTTACAACACTATAACAGTAACTATTAATTGTAGGGTGTATGACATGAGTAGATGTACAAATTATTGGATACTAGAAACTAAATACATTATTTAACTTTTTCATTAGAATTATTATTGCTTCAAATCAACATTGTAGCGTTGTGATCTATTTCGCTAAGGGAGACCATAACGCGGGTGACGGGTGGCATGAAGGTCAAGGCTGACCGCGACGAGGCGTCGCCGTACGCCGCCATGTTAGCAGCGCAAGACGTCGCCGAGAAATGCAAGACCTATGGAATCACGGCTCTCCATATAAAGCTGCGTGCCACCGGTGGCAACCGGTGAGATTTTAGTCGTAGCATCTTCCCGTCAAATGTCGATAAATTTGCGGGCCAGTAGATATTTTAGCATTGATGTTTATCAAACTATCATTTAAAAAGATACAACTTTCAATGGTTACCACATACCTTTAGATGTGGTCGTCGCAACATACGTCGCGGTGATTCTTGTAGAAACCTTCGTTTTGATTTTGTTAGCTAAATCCATACATAGTCAGATAAAAAAATTATAGGGTAAGGGTTAAAACGGTTGACGACCAGATTTGTCATCAAGCCAAAATTGAAGCAGTTTTCAAGGAATAGAAACTAGGCTGTTTCTGAAGCTATGAAGAAGAAATACATTTTTTTCTGGCCAAGACGCCTTAAAACCCTATTGCGGAATGGGCGATGTGGGTAGGTCGTATCGTGGCTTTTTGAGATGAGTATAGTGGATGTGTAGTTACACGGTGGTAATTGTATCGAGCGATGATGAGCTTATTCTCGTTCGTGTGACGACTGCTCATGAATAATGTCAGTCAGCTGATCACACTTCGCTCTGAGCTCTCTGCCTCTCCTCGATAGATCACCATGAAAACTGCTGCCTGACATTCTTCACCCACCCACCCCCAGAATTTTATTAGTTTCACACATACAACATTGCAATATTACTACTATGTGGCTGGTGCTGTCTGACTACTGCAAGTATTGACTCTACATCAGCGGTTTTAAACAGTGGACCGTGTGAGTTCACTGCTGAAAGGTCCGTGTACTGATTACCTCCGACAATGATGCATGTGTCCCCCCCCCCCCCCGTGCTTGCGTACTTTCACACTCAATCGACGCATTCGTTCCAAATTATAATGAAAATTTGCCATTGAAAATTGATCTAAAATCATAATATTGTCAAACTGTCCGTTGTCTAGCTGCCTTGGCAATTAATGACGTAATTTGTGTACGCACTTTTACGTTTCGCACTGAAAGTTTCACTCTATTGTATATTGTATGAATTGTGGAGCAATTAGTGGACTACTGAAGTCTACTAGAGTTTTTGTTTACCCTAGGCAGCAGAGAAAATATTACAACTGCCGGCTTGCTCACGTTTTACTGTTTGAAGGCAGAATATCAAATAACTATGAGAAATAGAGTGATTTTATCTTATTTAGGTTCGTTGATATATAATGGACATGGTGGTTGCTATGGCGATCATCAGGTGTATGATTACTGTAGTGTGAGGATTATTCTAGCCTGGTGTAATATTGGGTAATTGATAACAACCAGCTGTGTAACATAATCCCTTACGATTCTATCAGGACAAAGACCCCGGGGCCGGGAGCCCAGTCTGCTCTGAGGGCGTTGGCGCGCGCTGGCATGAAGATTGGCCGTATCGGTGCGTGACCTGAATATGGCGTTAAATATTTTAGGCGGTAATATATATGGTCGGGTGGTATTATTTTCTCATGAATTGTGATATTATCGAGTCGAAATAATTTGAAATGATTTTAAATTAATTCAAATACAACACTTAACACTTATAAAGAAACAGTCTGTAGTGTGAACAGTTTGGTGTGAACTTTTCATGAAAATTGTGCCATTTCAGTATTTAGCCTATGTTCAGTGTGTAAGTCAAATACAATATATTGGGCACGGAAATACAGGGGAAAAACACTCGCCATGGAATGCGATCTGTGCGCTTGCAGTAACAGGGGTAGATTATAGGTAAAATTTGCTACGATTTCATCATGACACTGGAGATACACCGTCGTTTATTTAACGCAATAGCTCACTTTATGGAGCATTCAAATCCCCTGCAATACCAGTTGTGTCCCTCCCTCCTTTGTATCTTCAGGCAAGGTACTTTATCCCAGTAGCTTTGGTCGATTGAGCTATGATAAACTGTGGGTGAAATTTATCTGTGGCGAATTGGCGAGGGGCACACTGATGTCTGTGATAGAGCTGCCTTACCCAATGATTCGTGATTTTTAAGTGCGGTACGCAAACGTCGTAGACTTTTTACGTCCAAATGCGCCTCGCAGGTGCAGTAACCACGTTTATTAAACGAAGCATAACAAATCAGCATTGATATCTGGTTGTTGACCGTGTGGTATGTCTTTACAGAAGATGTAACCCCCATCCCATCGGACTGCACGAGGAGGAAGGGTGGTCGCCGTGGACGACGATTGTAGACATGGCCACATTTAATAAATACTACGTTATACGCATTCATCTCTCTGTGATGTTACTGTAGTTATCACTTGGGCGTTTGCATCTAAAAAAAACTCTCTAATGAGATTTAAAATGTAGTGATCACTAAACTGACATTTGTTAATTATGGAATTTGAAAAAAAATACTAGACATAAGATCCAAAATCAAAATTTGGCATGCCCGTGAATCCAGGGTTACTAATGGAAAAGCTTGTGCAGTGTCTGGTCAATGGGGAACAAGTATCCAACAGGTTGACAACTGTTTGTGAAGTGGACGCCGTCTCACTCGACTTACCAGTTGTTCGTTCGCAATTGGAATTCATATTAACTGAGCCGCGTAGAATATGAACTTAGGAATAGTATGTGGTCTGTGTATGTATATGTATATATATATATATGTATATATATATATGTATATATATAACTTTTATTAGGTATAACACCAATAGAATATTACACATACAGGAGTCAAGCAACACATGAAATTGATTAATGAATATTGTATACTGAACGAATTTAAGATTGTTAGAAATCTCAATAGCAGCCACTCAGTGCACTGATTTACGTGTTACAAGCCGACGCTCGGCAGTAATAACCTATAGTTGTACGAAAGATGCACAGCTAGCAGCCTAGTACTGTAATGATTAGACTGTTGTTACTCTGGATTATGCCAACTGAAGTCTTATTCAAGTTCGCAGATTATTTTTGACATTTCTGAGTGGCTTTTGCAGTATTATTTGAAGACTTCGTTCACTTGATGTGGCTGTTTTGTCGCGCCTTATCTTCCCACTACAGATCAGCAGATTTAGCAAATGGCCTCGGGAATAAATGTCATCGCCAACCTAATATTCCAAACACTGCACTGATGTCTAAGTGTAAGTTTGGCTAAGCTAACGTCTTAACGCGATAAGTACAATATAGCCAAGCATTGTCAAACGTTCAATATGGCTAGCTGACATGTTAAACACTGCCAAATGCGACATGCTTGCTCGTAATACAAAATGCAACTGTATGCTGCAAGGGACATAAGAATGTAATTGTATTAAAAGGGGAAGCCACTATAGATATTAATGCACTTGTCCTCAAAAGTATGGGTATATAATTTCAATAATTAATATAAAAGCAAATCGCCCGTCCCATTTTGTAATTGTTCTAAGTAATGACCAAGTCTAGTGCTAGTTGTTATGTGTATTTAAACACCTCCAAGCTTGAGGTATTTCAACCAGCAGCCATTGCATAAATTCAGCTGGCAGAGTTGCTGTTTTGAAATTTTATTGGAACACCATTTTTTTGAGAGGGTTATTATATTTTCAGTGCCTGTTAAGGGG
>WURV02217206.1:0-10656 GCA_011762755.2 Epimenia babai
CAGGAGAGTGGAGACCATGGTATCACAACCAGAGCGCTCTACGATACAGATGTCGAGGTGGGTACAGGAGAGTGGAGGCCATGGTATCACAACCAGAGCACTCTACGATACAGATGTGAGGTGGGTACAGGAGAGTGGAGACCATGGTATCACAACCAGAGCGCTCTACGATACAGATGTCGAGGTGGGTACAGGAGAGTGGAGACCATGGTATCACAACCAGAGCGCTCTACAATACAAATGTTGAGGTGGGTACAGGAGAGTGGAGACCATGGTATTACAACCAGAGTACTCTACGATACAGATGTGAGGTGGGTACAGGAGAGTGGAGACCATGGTATTACTACATATAAGGTGTCATCTTAACAGCAATGTTGAGAGATAGACACTGATTGTTTCTGATGGATGTTACAGGAAGCGGAAAGTGATGCTAATGAAGATGAAGCTCCCTCTCATAATGGCATCACTCACGGGAGGTAATTAATGAGTGGATCCCGTTTATTATGTCTCTTGTAATTAAACCCGGGGTGCAATACTCTCTAGCGTGGTTTGTGAATTCAGCTGTTTCTTATTAGAGTAAAAAGCCAGTATAACCATGTCAAAGTACCTGTGTTAAGTCATTAAGAGTGCAAACATTGCCCATGTAGTGATGACATTGCTAAAAGGATTTCTCGCAAATTGCTAAAGTTATTCTTTGTGTAATATATTTTTAATTACTTACAATTTTTACAAGGTTTTAACACGTTAGTTTATTATCTATTATCTATCAACAACCTAATATTGTACACTAAGTAATGTCACTCACGGGGTACTATGGGACAGCTCCAACATTTCAGTGAAATAAACTAAGTGGTAGCTGAATTGTGCTATAAGTTGGGAATATTCGTATGGGTCAATTCATTGAAAATACAATATTTTTGCAAGTTGATTTGATTGATGAGTAATTCTGAAATTGGTCTTGTTTCATTTTTTAGGGATTGTTTGAAAACCATGTACAGTTATTTTTAGAGACTACGTGAAAAAGGTTCTACCATTTCAGTAGCGTTTGCAATTCTCGATAGTGAAATTTTTTTCGAGTACAGAATTGTGAATGATTTTTATCGAAATGTTTGGCTTCTATTGCGGTGACTGGGTGTGGGACCACAAAAATGTTGGAATATCAGTGAGTCCATCACACACAGTGAGACGGAGGACTATTCCGATTGGATGGGTGACCAGGATCAGGTGCTCGAACCGCCCGAGCGTACGCGGCGTCGCTGCACCCGACGCACGCTCCCCTCCAGCCCGTCCGAGAATGACCACGACGAGGAGGGGGATAACGTAGCCGAGAACGTCGTTGAGCCACGTCCGAGGCGACCTCGCCGGGTCAAAAAGCCGCGGGTAAAGGTCGGTCTGGCGATATTTCTGAAGTGACTTGGTCGTTTAATTGGAGTTGATAAATTAATTGTTACGTAGTTGGTCCATTGAGGCTGTAGAAATATCGAAAAACATAATGATGCGACATCATTGATGCAACATAACGAACATAGTGATGCAACATCGTTGATGCAACATAATGAACATAATGATGCAACATCATTGATGCAACATAACATGTTGCGTGCATTATGAAATATTGTCAACAACCATCTCATACATAGCTGTTACATAGAGTTAGCTAGTCAGTGCATAAAGATTCCCTCTGGTTTTACAACAAACTTTATGGTTCGCCTATTTATACACTCTACCTGCATGGATGCGAACAAGCTGAGTGGATATCGCGCCCCGACCTTTCCAACAATGAAACCAGTCGTGAAACTAACTGAACTAACTGACCGTAAAATGGCGTCGCAGAAAAAACCGAAAGAGGACAGCCCGCAAGCGAGTTGCGCTCCAGTTGTCGTGAAAGCCGACGTCATCGAAGCATTCCGGCCACCCGAATGGTTGACAGACGTGATCCCGCGCAAGGCTCCTTACATGGCCCAGATGGGTGACAACGTGGTGTATTTCCGCCAGGGGCACGAACTGTACGTGCGCGCGGTACAGAATCATCGCGTATACCCTATAACCATGAACCATCAACCCTGGATCAAACAGCATAATCTGGCGGTAAGTCGCTGCTTCTGTACGCTGTCGTCTGCTCCATAAAACACCATGAGGGCGACCAACCGCGACCTAATGACTCATTTCACGTTGAACACTTATCATCCCTTGTTTCTGCCATATACAGACAGTAACACTAGCCACATATAATGAGGCACTAATGCACCGCAATACTTTAACCTCATCAAGATCCACGACCCAACAAGAACAACCCAACAAGGGACGTAACTCTTACACTACCAAAAACCAAACACTCTAATTCTGGAGACCGCTCATTTTCATTCTGTTCGGCTCAACTTTTTAACAACTTAGCCTCAGATATAAAAACAGCACCCTCTCTTAAAAATTCTTAAGTCTCGACTAAAAACACATCTCTTCATAAAAATATTTCCTTCAAACTCCATGTATATTGTCCTAACCTATTGTTGATTACCATATTTATATAACAAATTGGAGCTGGGGCTGTTCCCTGTGCACCATACACATCCATGTACCATACACATCAATGCACCATACACTCCAATACACCATACACATCAATGCACCATACACTCCAATACACCATACACTTCAATGCACCATACACTTTAATGCACCATACACTTAAACGCAACATAGATTTCAACACACCATACACTTAAACGCACCATACACTTAAACGCACCATACACTTCAACGCACCATATACTTCAACGCACCATACACTTAAACGCACCATACATTTCAACACACCATACACTTCAATGCACCATACACTTCAATGCACCATACACTTCAACGCACCATACACTTTAACGCACCATACACTTAAACGCACCATACACTTCAACGCACCATACACTTAAACGCACCATACACTTAAACGCACCATACACTTAAACGCACCATACACTTCAACGCACCATACACTTCAATGCACCATACACTTCATTGTCCATCCCATAACAATGCTTGATAAATCTCTTAATCAAAATTTGAATCACTAGTTTCACGAATTTCATTTTCCCAGGAATTGACAAAAATTAGGTGATTGTTATGTGAAATTTTATTCGTCGATATCGCTGACATTAAACAGTAAATGTATTCTGTACTAGGCACATGAATACGTGAGGGTGATAGGAATCAAAGTCGAGATAGGCCCACCCCGACTCTGCTGTCTAAAGATGGCGTTTATGGACCCAGATTCAAACAAGCTTACCTCAGGAACATTCTCCATCAAGTAAGACAACTCTGTCAGTTGGTTATCTATCAAGTAAGACAACTCTGTCAGTGGTTTCTTTATCAAGTAAGACAACTCTGTCAGTTGATTCATCAAGTGAGATAACTTCGTTAGTTGATTCGCCATCAAGTAAGACACCTTCGTCAGTTTGTTCTCCATCAAGTAAGACAACTCTGTCAGACGATCTTTATGGGGGAATGCGCGTATTCCTAACGTAGGTGCGTGGAAACAGCGACCCACTGGTTATGTATGTAGCAATTTTTCTTTATTTATTTATAGGCTGACGACCGAGGTAATCGTTGTGTAGGCCAATTTCATTTATGACCCTTTACCAAGCGAGCCTATGTGGTTAACACGAAAATTTGATTAGCCTCACTTTTACAAGGGGTGGGGGAAAACACCTAATGTGAAAAACCCACCTAATCTGGGCAGACAATTGACCTTCTTCCGTTCACGCCTCTGGTTCCAGATGTCTACATACAAGGTACATATGTCACACACTTCGCTAAGTCTATGGAAGGTTCATGGTTATTTACACTGAGATGACTACATAGTGGGGAGGTGAGCAACATAGAGATCATATGTAGAGCATCTGAAGCACAGCAAACGTCAGAGGGAAAAAGCCCTAACAGAACCACACTGCAAGGGCTACCCTGACTCCCATGGGCAATGGTTTTAAGGCGCTTACAGCCCGAAAAACGCTACAGTTAGTATACTGGTTAGAGCGGGAATTAAACCAGGGACTCAAAGTCAAACGCTCTAATCACTATGCCAGCTGTCCCCTATGTATGTAGCAATACTCTGACATTAACCCACTCTCTAGCCATCAGCAGACCTTAGCCAATCTCGGCTATGGTTTCTCGAGTTTTGCACAATAAACGGAGTCTCATTTGTCATAGTGGGGGAAACGCCGAGCCTGGGCGGGGACAGTTTACCTTTGTCCATTCGAACTGTTCCAACCGCCGACAGACAGTCTGCAAATGTGGATAAATATGTGGAAGTCGTGCTTATTTACGGTAAAATGATGAGATGTGGAAAGGAAGTGAGACCCGCCTGAGACCATCCACGGCCCAGCCACATCACAGTGAAGAAGCTGTTACATAACCACACTGCCGGGGCCACCCACAGCCCTGTGGGCGGACGGGCCTTTTTGCGCGAAAACCGCGTAACGTCATAGTCAGGGATACAATTCTACAATCCTTAATTTTTATGATTGACTTACAATGATCTAACCCCCATCTTTTCCCGTTTCCCACCTCCACGAGATTCGAGTATTAGTATTATACCGAATGGTCATCATGGCAGACGACATCGCGACTCTTTACGTTTGGTGACGCTTTCGGTTTGTTGCCATAGATACCACGACATGGCGGACGTGATCGATTTCATCGTTCTGAAACAAAACTACGACACGGCCACTAAACGCAAATGGAAGCCAGGTTAGATTTGCATCTGCATAACCACTTATAAATAAATACTCGCTCTCAGAAGGGTCTCGGAAGAATCCGAGATTGGTCTGTTCTTAATGTGTCAATTACTTTAATACACAGAAGAAAGTCTGCTTCTTGTAGCTTTGCTGGTATCACATCGGGTGGGTCATTTGAAGGTCCCGGGTTCTGGTGTCATCAGTGTGGAAGAGATTTCTTCCGTGTTTTTCCTCTGTTGTTCCTTAATTGCTCTGCTTGTATACACTCCCCCGGTCACCTGTTAGTTACACTCACGCTGCTTTGTAGCCTAAATTGTTTCCACATTTCATTAGTTCCACAGCCTCAGTCTGTTTCTTGTCGACTCACCTTTGTTTTCTCCCAACTCACGCCCTGGCCATGACCTTCTGCCATCTACCGTTCACCTTGTGTTACCTTTTTGTGTTTTTGTGACTGCACTATGATTTTGAATGATTAATTATTCTTTATCTCACCTCTAGCCACTCGTTGCACCTGAAGAGGTGTACCTATTAATGAAAGCTCGTGTTACTCTATAATCAGTTAGTCACCTTTGTATCTGTTATATTTACATTATAGTTAACACGTCAAACCCCCACCTCTATATTTCTCTCCTTTTATTCATGAACCACTATCAGAACCACCATCGCTAACACCCCCACTGCCTATAAACGTTGCGCTAAACCACCTCAACTTGCCCATAAACTTTGTTCAACCTAAAGAGAGCCTGTCTGTGTTAATATTGCCTGTTGTACTCGCGTTTCGACCATTTTTCAACGAATGTGCTTTCAATTTTACTAATCATTATTATTATTAGTAACGTTATATTTATCAGCACTTTATAACATATGGCAAGCGTATATTGTCGCTAGAGTGCTTTACAATTCTACATAATAATATAACTAATAAGAATTACAGTCAAATACGAATGTAAAATAATATCTCTTAACCTCTAATAGTCCTCTATAATAACCTTCTAATATATGTTTTTTACTTACCTCTAATTCCGCCCTATTTGCGAACATACATACGCACATTACACGTGATATAGGTGACCGGTTCAGATCTATGATTGACGACGCCTGGTGGAAGGGCACCATTATTTCCCACGAACCCCTCCAGCCTCAGTTCCCACACAGCCCATTTCAGTGCTTCAACGTTCAGTATGTAATCCAGCATAGAACATTCAACGTTCAGTATGTAATCCAGCATAGAACATTCGCCGTTCAGTATGTAATCCAGCATAGAACATTCGCCGTTCAGTATGTAATCCAGCATAGAACACTCAACATTCAGTATGTAATCCAGCATAGAACATTCGACGTTCAGTATGTAATCCAGCATAGAACACTCAACATTCAGTATGTAATCCAGCATAGAACATTCGCCGTTCAGTATGTAATCCAGCATAGAACATTCAATGTTAAGTATGTAATCCAGCATAGAACATTCAATGTTAAGTATGTAATCCAGCGTTGAACATTCAATGTTCAGTATGTAATCCAGGATAGAACATTAATCGCCTTAACACGCTTACACAACGCGGGCAACGATCCAATGTGGTTACCCCATTTATACGTACATTAGAGCGTCTGTCCATCCATCCGTCCATCCATCAACTTTGATGTTTTTCAGATTATAACAGTAAGATTTTCCCCAGTTGTACTGTTCCTGTCATTGGATTTCCTGTTATAACAACATTCTATCTTGCAGTTGGGACAATGGTGAAAAGGAGAAGCTGAGCCCGTGGGACATGGAACCTATTGTGGATGAGGGTGAGAGATTATCACAGTTTGAATTCGATGTTCATTAATTTAAGTAAAATACAGAGAAAGGTGCAGCATTTAGGTAGATTCAATAATTATACTTAAAAATACAGGTCAACTTACACTTACGACACTCAGGGTTTACAATGTGTTTTGTATTCACATTGTATATGGTGTTTACATTCGGTTTGGTGTTTACTTTGGTGTGTGGTTTACCCTAGGTATAGTGTTCACATTACTGTGGCAATAACACTATATGAAATGAAATGGGATTTATTTGTTTGAATATGCTGTTTATATTATACATGCTGTTTACTTTGGTGTGTGGTTTACCCTAGTTATAGTGTTCACATTACTGTGGCATTAACACTATATGAAATGAAATGGGATTTATTTGTTTGAATATGCTGTTTATATTATACATGCTGTTTACTTTGCTCTGGTGTTTTCACCCAGTATTATGTTCACATTGGTGTCATATGGTGTTTACATCAGGCTGGTGTTTACACTAGGTCTGGTTTTTATATTAGGTTTGCTGTTTACATTTGATATGGTGTTTATACCAGGCTGGTATTTACACTAGGTCTGATGTTTATATTAGGTTTGCTGTTTACATTTGATATGTTGTTTACATCAGGCTGGTTTTTGCACTAGGTCTTGTTGTCACTAAGTTTGCTGTTTACACCAGTTCAAATCAGTTTACCCCTCACGCTTGGTTTGGTATTTACATCGGGTTTGTGTTTAACTTGGTTTGGTGTTTACATCTGGGTAGTGTTTATCATTTGGTCAGGTGTTTCTATTTAGTTGGTATTTGCCTAAGGTTTGCTGTTCATATTGGGTTGGTGTGTGCACTGGGTTTGATGTTTAAATCAGGTTGGTATTCAGACTCGGTTTGGTACTTACATCTGGTTGCTGTTTACACTTGGTTTGGTGTTTACCTACGGTTGGTTTTTACACTGTGTTTGTTGTTTACACAAGATTGGTGTTTACACTACGTTTACTGTATACATCGAGTTGGTGTTCACGCTAGGTTTGCTGTTTACATCTGGCAGGTGCCGAGGACGGCGTGAGGGTCAGGAGGGAAGAGCTCACTCTCCTCATGTACACGCCCCTCAGGTCCGAGTGGCCGCGGGGTGACCGGGACGCGGAATGCGACCGTATATCGCACGGACTGTCGCGTCTCATGGAACACTCGATAGCGGATGAGTTCCTCATCCCGGTGGACATCAACGAATTCCCCATGTACTACCGGACGATAGAATACCCCATGAACTTGACGACGATCAAGAATCGCCTAGACAACCGATTCTACAGGTACTCTTGTGTGCTCGTTACCACGACGACACGCTTGTCGTAGCTGAACTATGCCGAACGGGGAAGCAGTTAGTCGAGTGGTAGGAACACCGAACTTAGAACCGAAAAGTCGCGGGTTCAAAACTTCCCACTAGTCGACTTTTCTCCGGTGATCCTCAGCAAGCCATTTGTCCCCGATTGCTGGAGTAAACCCGTCTCTAAAATGGGCAGATGCTCGATATTATCCTTGGCGGGGTGATATGTGAGTATCGAAGGTATTGTATATGCGCTGAATAGCTCCCAAAACATTTCAATGTAAACCGCATCTGAGAGCCTTTCTTATCTGATACCTGCGGTATATAAATGTTGTACTTTGCCATATGTTCAGACCAAAATTAACAAATTTTTCAAATAAAGCCGACATTTGAACCAAAATGTCCGAAAAATATAACATTCTAAAATTTCCAGAAAACTAAGAAACGTTGTGGCTTTTCGACGATGCGTCTGTGCAGCAACTTATTCCAGTTGTTTGGGTGCAAGGTTTATCTGTCTCAGAATTAGCCGAGTGTTAGCATTTGTCGAGTCTTTGTTGAAAATGCTCGTCAGCTGATTTTGATTTATCAGGATCGTCACTGGTTTACCAAATATCCAACGTCGTCACGTGACCTGCTCATCCAACGGGGGCGCTGGCTGAAGCAGCGCCTAGAGACATCGCAAAAAATATGTCCAAAATGTGCACAAGAGACTGAAGACGAGGATCACTTTTCACTCATTAGTCCCACATGCACCAATATTCGTTCTACATACATTAAACTTTGTGTTTGTAGAAGACCAACCGATTTTCAATTCATCTAACTACCGATTACGCGACAAACGCGGAAGAACTAAAGCGATTAGCCAAATGCATCTACATAATGACGCTATAAAAACCAAGCTATAATACTTGTTTAGAGGTATCCCAAATAAGCATTATTTCGAGGGCCATTATGTGTTTTTTGGCCTCTTAATTGCACTAGTTTCCTCATCGGCAAAGTAAACTCGTGCTGCCGTTTATTGGACATTAACGCTTTAATTACTTTCATATCTTGTTTTGGCATTGTTATTTAACTTACGGTAGATGACGCATACTAAGTTAAAAATGTTAATTTTTTTATCATTTTGTAATGTAATTCATTTAATGCCTGTGATACTTATATTACTCGCAAACCTTGAGTGATTTACTACCGATAACCAATATTGCTTCGGTAAATTGCATACCATTGTATATTTTTAAGTAATGGAAGGCAATGCGATTTTAGAATGTATTTTAACTTCTAGAATTCCATTTCATCAACATCATAGAAATATAATGTACAATCAAAATTGAAACACTTACGTGTTTTAACTAAAATTTACTTTCTGTAACTTTGCCTACATTTATGTACATATTAAACTATCTGTATATTTTTGTAATAAACATAAATAGTAAATTAACAAATGACGCTAAAAAAATTTTATTATTTCATACTTCGTCTTACCGAAGAATTTATGCAGTTTGCAAAATACCTTAGCTAATGTAGTTTGGAAAAAATATATGGTTTGTAGTCTATCTACAATTTCCCGTCACATAACAAACCCGCTGGACCCACCCGCGCACAGGATGACAGCTGTATTGTACATTTTGTATTAACCATGATTGATAGCGATTAGATGTTGTGATGCTGACAATTCAATATTAGCTTAAGAATGTAAGTTCACTTTTATCTTACAAATGTGATTAATGCGTTAACTACGTTGAGGCAATAACATATAGATGAAGTCTGAATAAAACTAAACCTAAATAGGCAGGTATCTCCGTTGCTTCATTACCAAAAGTATAAAAATTACTCTCTTGTTTTGCCTCCGATGGTGTATACGGCTTTTACTCGCCAAGAAAATCGAGTAAAAGTAACAGATTGACCGGAGGTCTTAGAACACGTCGAGTAAAGGTAACAGAGTTGAATAGGCCCTTTGTTACCCCTGCGGCCGTGCGCTGAAACCATTGTCCACCGCGGGCACGAGCGGTGGCCATTGTCCACGCTCGGCCTCGGCCGTCCAGTCGGCGCGTGGCGCGGTACATATTTCCGAAATGTTAGAAGATTAGAAAAACGGATAATACTATCAAAGTTGTATCATGACGATTTCATTTCTTTTATTTCAGTTGCTGTGTGTAAATATTTTAATTTTTTTAATAAATAAATTATAAATAGTATTTATATGATAGTTTTTTCTTCACTTCCTTTTCTTCACTCCACTTCTAAAGTAGCGACCTGGTGAAAGTCTAGATCAGGTCAGGTCCGGCGAGTAGCTAAAGGTAACTGACTGGCGCAAGGTGTGAAAGCCCGGCGAGTAAAAGCCGTATGAAATCCAGCCCCATTGTTCACCGTATGGCTTTTACTCGCCGGCGAGCAAAAGCCGTATAACCCCTCCGATTACTATGGCATATCGCAACAAGCAACAAGTTGTGCTCCCTACTCCCAGCTCATGAGGCGACCTATATACATAATTTTTTTCTGTCAATTTTAATTGACATCAATTAATTTGATGACTCGTGAGTATAGCTTCTATTCTAGCTGACCGCGCCTTTAGATATCGTCACGTATGAGCAGCAATCATTGGCCTAGAGGGCTTCAATCACGTTGCTTACGGAATACGGGGTGAGCTGAAAATTCCGTAGATCGACAATGGTACGCCCACAAAACAAAATTGCGGCTAATTTTTCTAACGTAAACCCTCTTTACGAACAGCGATTTCGACGTAGGTTCCCAGACCGCCGATCTTGGACAATCGTTTGCATCTTGTATGGCCTCATTATTATGTCAAGATATCCTGTAAT
>WURV02217217.1:0-10656 GCA_011762755.2 Epimenia babai
CGCCGGCTGTCCTCATACAGCGAGGAACGCTACAAATATGACCGAGGTAATGTAAAATGTAGCCAATGTTTCGATCCTGTTATATGTTGTTATTCACGAACATAGTGTTAACTAGAGACACGAGTTGTATAGAGTTACATCGTAAAAAATAAAATAAAAAGAAATATTATTAATTAAAAGTTATGTGAAGATTCAAGCAAGTGAAGATATACACGTAAGCTTCATAAGGTTCATTGAGAAAGTGTGGTGGCAAGACTAAAATAGTAAAAAGTATTTTAGGTTTAGGTTTTATGTTCGGAGCCGTCATGTATCTTGGGCATAATAATCAGAATAATTCTGAAGTGAAATAATTCGCTTACGAACCGACAGTAAGTTAATAATTCTTCTCATCTCCATGTATCAGAATCGAATCTACCAAAATTAGCATGTTCTCCCAACTCGGGCTCAGTCGCGCGTGGCTATCACGCGAGATAAAATATTTTAATTCTCGGCGTCTATTTGCGTTTATTTAGGCAGATCAATAACATCAAAGATTGACCGACGATTGTCAATACCCTTGTGAACATAGCGCGCTAAAATAATTCGGGATTGTAATTTATTTACAATGGATAACGCAAATAAACAGTTTTCCGTCCGTCCATTCCTTCGTCTGCTCGGAGTAACATCGAGCGAGATTATTTAGTATGTATGATGTGTTTGTGACTCATGACCTATCGTCGCATATGAACACGGAAGAATTGGTTGGGAACCAGTTGGCTGTAGACTGCTCTCTTTTCCCGCCCCGTGTTGTCCGCGATTACCACATGTGTTGGAACAAACTTTAATATAACATAATTATGTAGACAAGTCGTTATGCTTTCTCTAACGCGTTTATATCCATAGTTGCATTTATACAATGCCGTAAGACTGTCTTGACTGACATTGCGTATGGTAATCACCATACTTTCACTTTTTTTTGTCCGGTACGTGCTGGATGGTCTTCAGCTCGGGAAATGTCAGGGTGTTTATAGCGAATCATACTCTGCGATGTTGAACGCAAAACCTTGATCAAACAGTTTGCTTCAACACTTCCTTGTAACATCGACTCGACGTCGAGAACACCATTGCGAGTATGAAAGATCGACCAAGTTCCAAATTATCAACTTCTTGCGAAGACTATCGAAAGCTTATACCAAAGACAGTCGGCGCATATTCTAGTGTTCTGACAGTTGCCATGCAATTTCACAATTTTGACAAATTGTTTTTGACAAATCCAAACCTTACTGGACAACGTGAATTAATCGTCAACAAGTTATAACAAATTATAAACAGATAACATAGTCTTAGTGCACTCTTACCAAGAAGCGTCGACTCATTTATTTCGCCTGAACAGGGCGGAAGAAATGGCATCTCCTGATTCAGCATGGTCAGTAGATAGTGAAACATCAAAGCGCGTTGTAAATGTGACCTCGGTAAACCTTAGTATGATCATGGTTTAATAGTACGGCATACTTTTCGCCGAAGTAATTTCGATTCATCAAAATATCGTTAGGGCAATCGCGATATTAGTAAGGCCTAAACTTTTTTCATATACCTTGGTGTTGGCCTTCCTAGTTCGATAATAGTTAATCCACTGTTATTAATTTTATTAATTATATTTCAGATTGTGGGCTGCGGGTGTGCGTCGGATAGCGGAGTCCTTGAGATGGGGAGCTGCGGCGAATGCGGGACAGGGAAACTTGTGGCGTATCTCTGTGTCCTCTACCTTTATATATTCGCCTTTAATTTCTCTTACACGCCGAGCATGTCTCTTCTTTTAAGGTACATTAGATAACTATAGGAAACATTTGTAGAATTAAAAAATGGCGGACCACGTATGACAACTGCTTAAGTTTACCATGTGACACACTCCTGCCAAACCTTTAAACCCTATTATGACAATGAACATTTAATATCGGTTCGCAGACAGTTTAGCTGAACTTATTTCCTGTAGTCTGTGCGTCGTATCACTGTTATTACCTTCAATAATAAATAAAACGTCCATTAATCAAACAACAATGTACACACTACATGCGGCTGCAAGTTCTGTAGTTGGCCAAGTTTCTAGCCGCTGGGGTTTTCGGAGCAGTGTCAAGGCCCCTCTTCTCCACTATTGGATTGGGACCTCTCGAACAACCATCACAATCCCTCACTAATTAATTCGAGTTAATCGAAGGATAACATTGTCCCTCCATCGATGTGAGCCTATAAACGATGCCAATATCCCATTCATCATTTTGTCTTCAAAACAATTTCGGTGTTTGACTTTCTAATTTGTCGAACCATTTATTATTTCACATATAAAGATATCTGATGAAGATATAAAGAAATCTTAGACCATCACAAACTAACGCAACAAATTAAGACGAGCTTTTCAGATAATTCGATAATAATAATTTGTTGACGAATTGAGCCTCTAAAACGATATCCATATCTACATTTTGATACGGGACAATCGGACGACTCCACACATGTATGCACTTTTTCGTATCTATTTTAAGTATTCACTAATCTACGAACTGCGTTGACCCCATCGAAAGGTTCCAATATACCACAGTATTTGACACAGATCTATCGAAGTATCCTACTATTTAACGCGTTGTTTAGGGTCTATTGAGCGTATATACTATTCCAAGGTCCTTTCTACTAATTGGAATGGGAAATGTAACTTTCTATTGTAAGGACTCTACTCACTATGGTTTCTTAGCTGAATACACCAAGAACATGTATTTTGTTACTTGTTATTTACAGGCTGGTTAGAACAAGGAAGTTTTTATGTGTACTTTTTCCTTGTAAATTGGGTTTGGTTTCGCTGTTGTAGAGATAAATAGTTAGCGCGCGCGCATAGATGTGACCGATAACGTCGAAATAACCTCGATATTTGGTCCTAGGTGCGTGCGGGTAAAAGACAAGTCTGTCACTATGGGTCTCTACGTTATCTGCACGTCTCTTGTCGGTAGGTTTAATATAGTAAATAAAAGTATAACACGCTGAAATCATAATTTTATTGGTTAATATGGCGTTCATATCAGCGGCATTAATTTGCCGGTCGGTGATATTCTATTTTCATGTAGCATAAATGAGAATGCATGATTTTTAAAATTCTTTTTCAAACCTGGATAATGTCGTGTATAATCGTTTCATTTCCTAGCGTGGATGCCATGCGCGGTAGTGTACGGACGGGTCATCGATCAAAACTGCTCGCTGTGGCAAATGTTCGGACCCGCGCGCGGTGCTTGCTGGCTTTACGACCTTGACCGCTTACGTCTGAGCGTTTTTGGCCTCAGCGCCGGCATCCATTCGTTCGAGCTGTTGTGCTCATTGAGCGCGTTGTTCTTCGCGACAAAACGCCGAATGACATGGACTTTAATGGCCGAAGAAACCACAGAAGAGGTCATTCCAACAGCCATTTAATATCACGAGCAATTTTTCGCACGATGACGTTTACGCGATTCACGAAAGCTCGTTTTAATTTGCATCTCCTACCTTTAGTCGTATTTTTTCGACTTTTCTTACTTCACGATATAGCTGAGATAGTTTATCCACACATTTATAATGTCGATTTAAAAATCCTGCGTGTATTTATTTACGAAAGACATTCGTATTTTATCATGTCATGTATTCCATCATGGCGTCATGCGTCCTAATAAGCAATATTATCATCTGATTTTCCAACTCAAATATACACATTTGAACCAACAAGATATTATATAATACTCAAAATTTCTTTAGGATAACCGATATAATATCACATAATACACTAAAACGTATGTATAATGCATTATGAACACAAATGTTATTGATTTGCTGGAGATCTTGGGTATTGTTGACGAGTGAAGAGTACACGTTTCACAAGTTGACCAATCAAGCCTGTCATGGTCTGGGGTGGCATCACTACCACGCGTCGTACAGACCTCCATGCCGTTGAAAACGGCACGCTAACTAGTGTCAGGTACCGATGAAATCCTCAGCGTGTTTGTGAGGCCTTTGGGTGTTGATATTGGTCCACACATTGTTCTGCTGGATGGTGTATGTATGTATTTATAGGCTGATTACCGAAGTATTTGTTGCGATAGGCCATCCTGGGCCCTTATACATATCTAGCCCATTAATGTGGTTAACACGACAATCTGATTAGCTTCACTTATAAGGGGTGGGGGAAAACACCCAGTGTGAAAAACCCACCGAGTCTGGGCAGACAATTGAACATTTTTCATTCACGCCACTGGTTCTAAATGTCTACATATGAACTACATATGTCGCACACTCCACTAAGTCTATGATAGATCAATGTTTATTAAGAATGAGATGACGACATAGCGGGGAGGTAAGCGACATAGAGAGCACATATAGAGCATCTGAAGCACAGCTAAGGTCAGAGGGAAAAAGCCACAACAGAACCACACTGCCAGGGCTACCCAGACCCCCATGGGCAATAGGGTTTAAGGCGTTTTCAGCCCGAAAAACGCCACAGTTAGTATACTGGTTAGAGCGGGATTAGAACCAGGGACCCCTGGATTCAAAGTCAAACGCTCTAACCACTACGCCAGCTGCCCCGTGTAACCCCCACTCGTGCTGGATGATAATGCTCTTTCACATCGTGCCATCATCGTGAATGCGTACCGTGAGGATGAAGGACTCAACAGATTAGACTGGCCACTGGCCAGCTCGCTCAATGGTATGAAGATCAATATTTTTGTTGTGAGATAATAACAGTGGAATATTCGGGCTGTTATAAATCCGACGGGCAGTATTTGGATATTCAAGTTGTAATCTTCGTGCCAGCAACTATCACTTCATATTTTAACCAAATATAAAGTGTGACGTCGTACACACAAATGTGTGACATCACTAATATTCGTTTATGGTATTCGTGAAGAGTGTTCACTTTTGACGGAAGTTGGCTCATCTTGTAGGCTGTTTCTTCATCTTCTAAGCCATTGTTGTGCCGTCCTATAGAACGGAAGTTCTCGCATTCATAAAGAATTGTCGAATAGAGCATTCGTTAGTATTCATGCACTTTTTGACGTTTGAAAGTTTTCAAACGAAGGTCTAATTTGATGATACGGAAGACTGTCGACTCTTTGATGTTGGTATCTTTTTGATTTCTCTGGGACTTTTATGTGTGCCGGGGCTATCGTTTTCACTGAGTCTTAGTTCAGACACCTTTTCGCTATTTTCTACTGTTCTTGCAATTCTTTTCCGTCCCGCACCTGGTGCACGATCAATTGAGCCTGTCATGTTGACTTTCCTTATGACATGCTCTGGGTCACGTTTCGTTCAGTTTTTAGTAGGAGACTCTTTTAATAATTATATTCTTGCAGACCATCCCTCTAATCGACATTTTTTATTAATTCTCATATCACATAATGTAAATTGGAGTAGTGATTATTCTCTGAGTAACTGGAAAGAGCAGAAATATATATCTTATACATCACACACACTCCATCTATAAAAGTGCTGTTCCTTCTCCCATTCATTGTAAAAACGTGGGTAGTAACACGTGCGTGCCAATTGGCACTTAACAGTCCTTTAATAGCGCTAGAAAGGGGACGCAAATCAACTATTTTGATACAACAAATTTCATACCAATTATTATTCCCCTTTACCACTAATTTATTTCAAGTTAATGTCATGATGCTGACGACGCCAACGACGACGACGCCGCCGACGACGACGACGATGATGATAATGATGATGACAATGATAATAATAATATATTCTAATATATATAATATATAAATAAATCTTGCATATCCAAAAATAAATAACGTCATAGAACAATAAATGACGCAAGAGTTAGAAAGATATTGCCTAAATTATATGTATACAAAAGTCTGGGGAAAAGTGAAAACAAAAAGATTCTGGATTACATAGTAATGCTGAAAAAGATAATTTTCAGAATTTGTTAAGTCAAGTATAGATGGGCAATTCTCTGCGATATTTTACGATATCGATGTTTTCCAGAAATACAATTCTGCCATCTCCTCTCAAAAGTCCAAGACGAGATCTAAAGTATATTAGGGAATGCACTTCCTCCATTGGTAAAGAGAGAGCTCTTCTAAATGATAAAAAGGTCGAATTCTGGGCAATGCAGTAATTATTGTGTTCTCTGCTGTATCGCTATAGCTTTAGCCGAATTAGCTTCGATGAAGCGCCATTTTAACTACCCTATTGTCTCTCTCCCTATGTGTGTGTGCGTGCGTGGTTGTGTGTGTATATGCTTGCGCGTATGCGTGTGTGCGTGTGTATGTTAACGTCACAATTCACTCGAAGTAGAATTTATCTGACTGCTAACATGATGACGTGACTGGGTTTTATGCGCGTGGATTCAACTTGTTAGCGCGGAATCAAACGTATTGCCCGACACAAAACCTATTGATGGTGTTCGTTTCCAAATTAAAATGTCGCCCGTAAGCCCGATCTGTAGAGAGCTCTGTAATTAGGCCTACCTCCGAGCGATTTGGCGACATTTGACCTTTTTACTCTCGCTATGCGGAGTCATCTGCCCACGGACACCTAGTTCGGCCATGAAAGTATAAAATAAGCTAAACTATTAAATTATCCCAACTAATTTCACCAACCTAAACTAACGTAACCTATCCCAACTTAGCGCAGCTGCGGTATCCATGTTAGTGTCCGGGGGCATTGTATCTCCTGAAAATGGCTGCCATAAACATTCAATGCAGAACTCATCTGAGAGTCTTTATTGGCTACTGTCATTTATCATTTATCTATATATGTCGCACCCTATCTTTACTTGAACTAACTAAACCAACCAATTCACTAACGGGATTGAATGTTTTTAACATACTAGTTATTCAGTCCTTTCCCTATGGACAACCGCGGAGAAATACGTGGTTAATTAGAGAATTAAATAATTGTGCAACAGTATAATTTATGCAATAATTAGAGAAAATGAAAGATAGCAGCATTTTAAAATTGACAAGGGTAAAATTTTAATGTCACGAATATTACTTCATTTGACTTCATTTTTTCTAATATTAGTTGCTATTTTCACACCACCATGGACCACCCTGTGAGCATGCGTGCATGGAGTGGGGTGGTATATAAATGCCTAATATTTATTATATACTTAATTGTTACACGGTGGATATTTGACCCAATACCGAAGTATTTAAGAAATACCGGACATCTCCAAAATTGTAGGAACAACCTATTTCTTAAGCACGTTTTCGTGTTTCTTTATGAACGGTATTCATCTACAAGTTCGTTTTTGTCGACAGTCTCTCTGCTTGCCTCTCTCTCCCTATATCTCCCTCTCTCTCCTCTCGCTCCATCTCTCTCACTCGCGGACCTCTCGCGGACAAAAGCTTCAAGCACTCTACTACTAGCGCCGAGGTAAAAATAAACCTAATCAGCATTTAACATTTAATAAGACCATCGCATCTACCTTCAAAACAATGGTAAAATATTTCCGGCGTCTGTTAGTCAATCCTAACGTATCTGATTTGGTCATCGACGCTTTAACGTCGGCAGCACCGGGCGTGACGTTTCGACCCTAATTAACGTGCTATAATGTCTGTTTACAAACTTTTAATCAATTGAGCTCACCCTAACAAACCACTATCTAGGTCCTTATTCGCTTTGCCACGTGATCATTTTGTTAGGACGCGCCGTTGGCCGCGCGCTAATTACCGTATAATCACGCTTAATTGCGCAGTATGTCTGGCCTAGTTATCGTTCCTATGATTATGACGAATTCAGCCGAAAAAAATAATTCGACCTCACTCGGTTTGCGTTTCGACAATTGGGCCGGTGTTAGGATCGTTTCTGCAGTTCGTTAGTCCGTTTGTGTGAAGTTAGTTCGCCTACAATCCCTACATGATCTGCAAAAAGAACTGTTCCGCGTAAAGGTCAAATACGACAGAAAATCATACAACTAGAAGCTCGCAGTCCGTGGGTGATACTGTGATAAGCAATTTCAGATGTCAAAGCGACAATTGTATTGTTGTAAAAAGTATTTTTGTAGGCTTAATTTATACACTAATAGTAGAATACTGCTAAACAACAAACCAAATATTGAAATAATCAATGGGAGGTTATACGAAGAAATGGATTGCCATGTATCTTGAACTTTGGGTTACAGTTGGAACCTGAAGTAGAACGCACTTTCACATTCTCCGTTAACGCATTGACATCAACATCCACACCTTTCCCCTATGGAGTGCCTCAAGCTAACATCTTAGGCCCTATACTATTCACGGTGTATACAAAACCTCTATCACGCTTTCTTGATAATTTTTACATTAACTACTGCCTTTTGCTAAGTTGACAGTGGGTAATTTTATAGTTCAATACTATGTAATTTTCTTATATTTTGTGCTTTTCGTGTGATATTTAACATAGTTTTACAGTGTTTTTATATGTCTTTATATGACTTTTCTGCCAGTAACCAAAGACATCTGTCGAGAAGCCAAGCCTATAGTCTTGTGAGACAGGAGACCGGTGTAGTGGATCACATCGCACTGTACTGTGCTCTGAATCCTATATGTCTAATAAAGTTCTCACGAAAAAAAAAAAAAATAATAATAAAGAGTTTAGGCCTATAGATATCCGCCCACCTTAACTCAGGTGTCACAATAGAAGCAGTATTCCCAATAACTCTTATCAAATTATAAAAGCTTTTACCCTTCAGCATGGCTGCCTTCACTGCATATTGTAAGTTTACGTAAATATAGTACATACAATAGTTGATAGTCTTGTTTTTATGACTGTACAGGCCTTATCATACAATCGCTTTCACAGTGCACATTCTTTATGATAGTGTAAAGTAAGCCTCCAAAGTCCAGAGTCGTGATAGCGTAAATTTTAACATCAGGCCAAAGAAGCCTCTACAGAATCTTGCAAAAATATATATTAAACAAGAGGCCTCAAGACGCTCACCTGGAAAAACGAGAAAAGAAATAGAGAAAAAAATGGGGAAAAAGATGGAGGAAAGAGAGAAAAAAGAGAAAAAAGAAAGAAAAAAAGAGAAAAAAGAAAGAAAAAAGAAAAAAAGAGAGACAAAAAAGAGAGAGAAAAAAGAGAGAGAAAAAAGAGAGAGAAAAAAGAGAGAGAAAAAAGAGACAGAAAAAAGAGAGAGAAAAAAGAGAGAAAAAAAAGAGAGAGAAAAAAGAGAGAGAAAAAAGAGAGAGAAAAAAGAGATGAAAAGGAGATAAAAAGGGACCAAAGAGACCTGACATAACCCTTGAGGATACTGAAACAAGCCAAGAGGCCAAGGAGACCCGACAATACCCATTACGATACTGAAACAAGACAAGAGACCAGAGAAACCTGACAATACCCTGTACGACACGGAAACAAGACAGGGGCTGAAGAGACCTGATAATAGCCATTACGATACTGAAACAAGACAAGAGGCCCAAGAGACCTGATAATACCCCGTAGAACACTATAACAAGACAAGAGGCCAAAGATACCCGATAATAGTCATTACAATACTGAAACATGACCAGAGGCAGAGAGCGGACAATACCAATTACGATACTGAAACCAGACAAGAGGCCTAACTTAGGCCGCCTTAGAGTCCTTACAATACCCCGTACGACAGTAAAACAAGACAAAAGGCCAAAGAGACCCGATAATAGCCATTACAATACTGAAACATTACCAGAGGCAGAGAGCGGACAATACCCATTACGATACTGAAACCAGACAAGAGGCCTAACTTAGGCCGCCTAAGAGTCCTTACAATACCCCGTACGACAGTAAAACAAGACAAAAGGCCAAAGAGATCCGATAATAGCCATTACAATACTGAAACAAGACCAGAGGCAAAAGAGACCTGACAGTACCCATGACTCATTGTGGTAGCCGTGTGAGTCAGTTCAAATATAAGCAAATTAAGTGGTAACACCCATTGTTCATTCACCTGATGGAGAATGTTCTAACATTCGAAAGCTTGTGATCTATATCTCTGCAGTGAGCCATAAAGGTGTTACCACTTGATTTGCTTATATTTGAACTGACTCACACGGCTACCACAATGGGTTATAATTACTTATTGTAGTCGTAATCGTTATCGTTATAGTTATTGTAATAGCCCCATAGCCACGGCATCGCCACCCCCCACTATATCAAATGATTGTTGCATTCTGAGACATTACCGCTTGTAACATTACGTATTGCAGTTGACCATCTTCCTGTCAAGCAGCGCTGTCAAGGTTTGGATCCCTACTCGTTTATAGAATAGAACAAATTGCATTTAACTTTGTGACATTAAATGATATGATATATAGAAAGTTGATAAATTTCTTAATTACTTAATCGGCGGTGATGACTGACAAGAGAGACCTCGCGTACATAATTAGGAAAAAGACTAAACACGACTGAATCATTCGTGAAAATGACTTATGAATATATAGAGGTGTGGGTTGCCGTGTTGGCCATGTCGTAAATACAAAAATACAAAAGTAACACCTTGTTGACTAACTATATAAGGATTAACACAAGCTTTCGTATATCAAGTATACTTGATAAAGTGCATAGGATTTTCCTTTTCTCGATATCTGTTCTATTTTCCACCGAATTATTCAATATTGTTATCCATTTCATGTTTACTCTAAATGTATATAGTTGTATCTAACATTGATCTGTATTACCTGTATACTGTTA
>WURV02217228.1:0-10656 GCA_011762755.2 Epimenia babai
GGCACGGGCACGGGCACGGGCACGGGCACGGGCACGGGCACGGGCACGGGCACGGGCACGGGCACGGGCACGGGCACGGGCACCGTACGGCTTTTACTCGCCGTCGAGTAAAAACCGTATAATCCTAGAACTAGCACTAATGGATGGATTGTATAGATTCACATTTGAAATTCTTCCGTTTGATTGCGGTATTTGCTCAAAAACAGTACACAACTAAATTTGTTACAATTTATACAGGCACTTGTCCGTTATATCGACCATCAGCAACAACCAAAAAACGGGATGCGCCGCGATATAGGTCCCGCGTTAATATCGCATTTGAACGATATGTCTAGTTCTACATAGCCGTTATATGGCAGCAGATTTTTATCGGTACATTCAATGTCTAATATTGTCTATCTTTTGCAGCGGTTCCTTAGAAAACTGACATAGGTAACACTAGTTACTAATCGTTGATATAGATGATCTAGTGTCATTTATAAGCACATCTGCTTCGTTCCTTACTCGTACACGCCCTATATTATGTCGACCTTGATATTTGCTATAGGATCCTTTGCGCTGCCTGCCTCTTGGGGACATATGATGGTTCAAATGACGCGAGGAATTGTACGAGACAGTGCTTTGTGGCCTGGATACCCACAATTAGAACGTCTTATTTGCGGCAACTTATGACCTGGTGCTTGACTATCTCGTCGAAATGTGGAATTTGTTTCAAAAGGCAGCGCGCTTCGGCTTTGCCTCTGATTACGTTTTCAATATCCGCTTTTATTGTCTTTATGTCGGTTGTCGGCTGTTAAACCATGTCGGTTAAGTCACTTAATTCTCTTTTCGTATCTGGCGTCTTGATTTACTTATGAGAAGTACTCGCTTTCTTTGCTGGAGCAGTTTGTTTAACAACCGAAAGTAAATTATGATTTAGATCCAGTCGACGTAGTTCCTCGAGAAGGTCTTCAAACTTGTCGACTGTGTCATATTTGTATGAACCTACATTTTAAATGTCTGATTTCATGCCTACTCAAAACTACCTACGAAGCATGCAATCTTTTTCTTCGGCTGTCATTACTGTCGCATCTGTGGCTCGCTTCAATTAATTTTTAATTAGGCAACTCAAGCGAGCAACATCTCCATAATCTTCCTGTTATGCGCTATAAAACTTTTTTTTTGTATATCTTCGCGCTCTTGGACTACTCCGAATACACAGTCGAGCTGCTCTAGAATTTTGGGAAGAGTTGTATTAGATCGCGAGCTCATTGACATTCCTCTAGTTGCACCTTTCAATGACTTTCGACTATATTTAACATAACTCCCGGTTCATGCTTCTTCAGAAGACAGTCATCTTTATATTTCCGTAGGTCGTACTCTTGACTATCATCAAATACGGTCAACCGTGGGAGGGTAGTCATTTTCACGGATGGCTTATCGTCAGGCACAATGTTAAAACAATAACTATCCACGAAAAAAAAATAAAAAAATAAAAATATGGCCATGGCAGATATAGGGATTACGTCATATTATCCATGTCACTGTACAAAAGTAATAGCATCGAAACTCTGATCTAGTAGCAAATATTTACAACTTGCAGTCAAACCATGCAATCGTAAAATCAATCTTAAGAGTCTTCAAATGCCGAATGAAATTTTTGTAGGGGTGATTATTAAAAATTTCAAGTATTTAAAAAAATTTCCGGTAGTCATTAATGTGATAAAAATTTGATACACGAGAAGTTAACTTAGAAATATAAAAGAAATGAGTTTTACTTTTTGTTATGTTGAAAAACACCAAGCACACGACATTTCAGTTGATATTTTGTTCAAAATATAAAAATTGATGTAATTATGCTATGTAGTAAATTAGCTTGTAATTTCTTGAAAAATAACATACACGCATTCATAACAATTTAAAAGGCGCATGCGCAATAGCACTGTATGGTAACACAGTCGGAAGTCGCTGAACGGTACACGATTTATGCGTGTACGCGGTGAGCAAAACGGTTCGCAGTCGATGAGGCACGCTGAGAGACAACACGGTTCGCAGTTGATACGGTACGCTGTCGGAAATCCGGTATGCTGTTTATATACAGTAGGCTGTCGATAAACCATACGGAGAAATGTCGGCGATATCGTCACGAGCAACTGGTTGATCGGCTGATGGCAGGTGGGATTGTCGTGCTTGAGATGTCACCGTGCCTGTTTGGGCGCCATTGTGGTAGCACTATACGCGGTTGTGGCGTAGTATTATCGCTATCATCGCTACTATCGTTATTATCCTTATTATTTATATCATCGCTATCGTCTCTGTCGTCTGTATCGTCGCTATCATCGTTATTATCGTTATTGATATCAATAGTGATTATATTATTAATTTTAATAATAATAAATTATCATATTACTAGTATGAAATGTTGCCTTGTGGCCTCTACCAAGTATTGACATGTTCCCAATGTTGCCTCGAACATGTATGTACTGGCAGCCTTGAATCCGCCCGAATTTCGGTGCCCTCGCCGCCGTTGGATGAGGGGAACCACGTTTTGTTATCTGGTGGTCGAGGAATTACAGACTTGGAGTAACGCGAGAGCTAATTGTCAGAAAATGGGGGGTGACCTCGTCGAGATCCCTCGGGCACCTGAAGCGGTATGCTGACTTATTATTTGTCTAAAATATTATATAGGCTCTAGAGAAGTAAATCATTAGGTTCCCGATATCCGTACTACGATATGAGTGACGTTTCTATTTGTGATGTTTGTGGTCTTCGGGCTCAACCACTAACAATCTCAAACTATTTGTGATATTTGCCACGTAACATTTGGACGGATTAAATTGCAAACTCTGGTGGCATCCCGCCCCGATTTTTCCGGAATCCATGCTTTTTTCTCGATGATGCGCAAACTTGTGTGACCCTCTAGACACGAGCCTTTCAAGGACTCTGTATCCTCGATATTTTGGGTGCAAATGCGTGCGTGTATACGTGTGTGTGTGTATGTGTGTGTACGTGCGCGCGTGCGCGCGTATGCGTCTATGCGCGTATGCGCGTATGCGTGTATGTATGTATGTATCTGTATACTCAGTACGACCTCATTTAGAACTCCTTGTGGTTCTCGCCCTCTCACCATCTTTTAAGGTCCTGCGTTTTTACGTTGTACTACCTCATTGTCTCCAGCTGCCATATAATTTTTTCTCGTTTTTTTTATGCAATCTTTATTACTGCATACATCACTTAAAATAGCCTTACTTAATATTTTTACTTTGTATAATGCACTGAAGTTTATTAGCATCGTCCCCTATATCCCTCTATGATTGTAGATAACGAGGGCCGATAAATAGACTACATTGAAGGCATAGAGAAATGCACAGGTGAAAACCTATAACCATGATAGGAGTATAGAGTATCCTCGACCACAAGGTAACAAGACGTGGCTCCCCTCAGTTGGTCGAGCACCAGACCGGTTATCCGTGGGTCGTGGGTTCGTGTCCCATCAAGGGTATAGGGTTTTTCCTGTGCATTTCTATCCAGCTATTTATAGAATCACGTTGGCTATCCTAATTATAACCATCACATATTACAGACATAGTTATTCGCAGTGTTTACTCATGTAAAGCGTGTCTGAAAGTGAAGCTAATAAGTACACTATTTATCAAATATATTTCATTTCATTTCAAACTAACTTATTGAGTAACTCGGACGATTATTCTACAGAGGTGGGTGAGGCACTACATGTGGAGCGGCGCTGTGTGGACTGGGCTGTGTCATGATAATGAAGCGTGGCGATGGAGAGACGGTCAACTTCTCGATAATGAGGCGATGTGAGTTGTCATACCTACAGAATATCTCGCCCAAAATAAATACGTAGGTAGAAGGCAAAGATTGATACAAACGTCCGTGTCAAATACCTGGGCGTGGTTTTCTTAAACGAGCTCTCCAACAATCGTCATCGTGAATGATGAACTCTTATTTGACCGAAAGCCCACCCCCTATATTTTGGTACCATGTGTTTCACCACAATTTTTTTACCCTGTTTAATGGATCACCTTCGTGATAATACCTAATAAAAACTTGTTTTTCGTTCGATTTTTCTCGAATAATTTCTGAAATATTGTATGTTAGACGATGTTATGTGTAGATTAGGGGCAGCATATGTAAAATATATGGTACATTATAGGATGGGACAGTAGTTTTATATTATAGCACGGAGTCCTTACTGTGTATAACAATCATATTTCATAAATAAATATGTATTTATGGTCCAAATGTTATTGTATTAGGATACGTTTAAAACAGACATGATTGAAGTTTCCTGGTATTTTTTCTATTTTAATGAAAAAAATAATGACCCTATGAAAGTTTGTTGGCAGCGACTTGCGGCAAAATGTAAGGTCAAGTATCAAAAATTACTACTTAGGTAATACTTATACGTGATGATCGGTGAAAATATAACGAAACACTATTGCATCCATGACTCACTCAGAGGAAGTGTTCAGCATTAAGACAATCGATATGGAAAATAATGCGGAAAAGAAGTATCAAATTGTGTGTTTTTATTGGCATTAGATGAGAGCACCGATATTAATAATACCGCGCAGTTGGTCAGTTTTTATCCGTGCGGTAAATGATGACGTTGGAGGTGGAGGAAGACATCGCCGATCTGAAGCATATAAAAGATACGACAAAAGGCGAAGATTTGTTGGTGCACGTTAAAGAAGTGGCACGTGACCTATATTTAGACTAGAAGGAGATGTCGTATTGCGACGGACGGTGCACCAGCTTTGGTTGGCAAAAAAGGCCTCATAGGGTTGTTAAAAGTATTGAATAAGATCGGCCTTGAATATGACGATTTGGTGATCTCTCACTGTATATGAGCGCGAAATCCGTTTTCATATGTCATGTCGGTGGTCGTGTCGACAATCTTTATCACAGGAAGGGCGCTCAATAATACAGTTTAAAGAATCAAGCGAGATGGAAAACGAGTCGTTTAGCTTATTATCGTGAAATAAGATGGTGTAGCGAAGCGACGATGTTGAGGAGTTTCCACCAGTAGAAGACTGAAATTCCGAAGTTCGCGGAGAATAAAGGGAAACCTGTGGCACAGTAAAGAAACGAGAAATGGTTGGCTGACTTGTGATTTTTAGTCAGCGGAAACCTTGCCGTACTGAATCTCAAAATTGTAAGCTCGAAATAAGGTCAATAGTCGCTTTATTTTTTGTTTGAAAGTTTTGATTCTAAGTTACGGTTATGGGAGAGCCAGCTTGGGTTAGGGAATACGACTGATTTCCCAACACTAAGGATGAATGCACCGTTGGAGAGATCAACATCCGTGTACTCCGCCGAAATTGCCTGATTACAGACTGCCTCTAGCGAACGCTTCTCCGAGTTCCATCTAAAGAAAGAGTCAATAAATTTGTCTGCGTCACCGTTCTAGGTTAATATTGACACTATTAAACTTCGGTACCAAATGGAACTACCGAACTACAGGGCAATCACGAACTAATTAATCACGAGTAATTACGCGCATTTACTTCTTAATATTGATAGAAGCCACATTTTGTTGGTTCCCGAACTTATGAAAACACTTACTAACTATGGCGGCCGCGTTCAACAGTACGGATGTCGTCGAACAAATCTACTCGAAGATGAAAATTGCCAAAAAAAAAGTGTGGAGCGCGTATATCCTATGAAAATCTATCTCGCGAACAAATATGCACTAAGAAACCAGGGCGCACTACCTATAATAATGATGATGATGATAATAACAATAATAACAATAGCAATAACGATGAAGATGGCGGTGGCGGCGGCGACGGCGATAATAATGACGATGATGATGATGATGACGATGACGATGAAAATGACAACAACAATGACAATGACAATGATAATGCCGGTGACGGCGACGGCGGCGGCGATAATGATAATGATAGTGATAGTCATAGGGATAGTGATAGTAATAATGATGATGATGAAGATGATCACAAGGATGATGATAAGGATGATGATAAGGACGATGATAATGACGATAATAATGCCGATAATAATGACGATAATGATGACGATAATAATGACGATAATAATGACGATAATAATAACGATAATAATGACGATAATAATGACGATAATAATGACGATATTAATAAAGATAATAATAATAACGATAATGATGACGATGACAATGACGATAATAATGAGGATGATAATGACGATGACGATGACAATGACGATAATAATGACGATGATAATGACGATGATAAGGACGATGCTAAGGACGATAATAATCAAGATAATAATGACGACAATAATGACGATAATAATGACGATAATGATGACGATATTAATAAAGATAATAATAATAACGATAATGATGACGATAACAATGACGATGATAATGACGATAACAATGACGATGATAATGACGATGATAAGGACGATGATAATGACAATAATGACGATAATAATAACGATAATAATGGCGATAATAATGACGATAATAATGACGACAATAATGACGATAATAATGACGATTATAATGACGATAATAATAACGATAATAATGAAGATAATAATAACGATAATAATGATAACGATAACGATGACGATGAAGATGACGATGAAGATGACGATGACGATAATAATGACGATGATAATGACGATGATGAGGACGATGATAAGGACGATGATAAGTCGATGATAATGACGATAATAATGACGATAATAATGACGATAATAATGACGATGATAATGACGATAATAATAACGATAATAATGATAACGATAACGATGACGATGGCGGCGGCGACGGCGATAATAATAACGATGACGATGATGATGACGATGAAAATGCAAACGACAATGACACTGATAATGACGGTGACGGCGACAGCGATAATGATAATGATAGTGATAGTCATAGGGATAGTGATAATGATGATGATGAAGATGATGACAAGGATGATGATAAGGATGATGATAAGAATGATGATAAGGACGATAATAATGACGATAATAATGACGATAACAATAACGATAATAATGATAACGATAACGATGACGATGACTATGACTATGTCATACTGTAGATTGTCGCCCGATACTTTATTTTATCAACGTCTACCTCTAACACGCAGAAATCGAAAATTAACTAAGCCATAATTATGGTGCATTTCTGTCGATATGAATTCGATTGTCCATCGTTATTCGACAGAAAATGGAAAGCTGAACCATCCGCCCTATCAGGATTTGCTTGTGCCGTGATCAATGAGAAAGGAGAGTTCGTTGTGAAGTCTTGTCACAACCACTACAGATACGTCTGTGAAATGCCTGTAAAAGGTTCGCATTTTGTCTACTAAATTCATTGGCTCATTGATTCTCTAGAGGTAAACCAACAAGCGATCGTCCTTAAGAACAAGATCATCCTAGTAACTGACAACTTTGCGCCATTCGAAAACATAGACTCTCGCAAACCATGGAAGACTCCACATCTCATTAAACTAACATCGTGCATAGCTGGTTGTATTATACAGAAAACACATACACAGAAAAAATCCAGTTCGCCTGTCCTTTATTTTCGTCGTAATTCAACCACAATCAGCCAACCTATGTAGCAACTCGTCCATCATGCGTAATAGGGTGAAATTTTCATATGACCAATTACGATTTTTTAAATCCCCCGGACCATTCCTGTTCTATTTGTGACACTGTCACCAAGTTGGGATATTTACTTAGCCGTATTATACACATACCAACCGAAGTACCAGTTGTTGCAAACTAGAATACTGTAAGATAATTAGATACACACGACGTATACAATACACATATTCTGTCAAAAATACTATTGCATAATACTATGGAAGTCATTTGTGACTGTGACGGAGTTGATATCTTCCGTGCCGTTAATCGCAAGAAATAAACACCTCGCACATCTGGTTATTGTAAGCGCTGTATAATTTCGTAACCAACGAAGAAATACTTTACTGCGTTGTGGAAAGAGTACGAATAAAACAGGAATAGTCAGGAGATACTAGAAACATCGTGATTGCTCATAAAGAAATTTTATCCATCTTATATAGTGCGTCTAGTTCTATTATCACGCTCATGCATGTATTAATGTATTTCAGATCAAGCAGAGTGCCCTCGTAACTGGTCCTACTTCAGTCAGTCATGTTACATACTTGTCGCCAATAACGGCACTACGTGGCCTGATGCCAGTTGTCAATGCCGGGCACTGGCTGCCCCGGGTCACTATAGCTATATCTTCTATCCCGGATACGTAGGGGAAATTGTGAGTTTTACGGCCACGCCTATAACGCGATAATTTTTGATCATTTCAAACAACAAATAATATTGCTATGTTTTATGTGTATTCAATAACAATCCAAACGAATCGCGAAATCTCCATCGCCCAGTATTTTCTTATTGTCAAAGCTTTCAATTAATGAACCTCATTTGCGATAACCAGATTGATTTTACATAAAACAGTATGATGACTGTGGTACCTCTACCTTTTCAGGACTACGTTGTGAAGACGTTCCTGCCAAAAATCGTACGACCCAAGGAAGAAGGTAGATCACCACTGTACATATGGACACTGCTGACTGATGACAACTCTGGCAGATGGGGATTCACGTACGATTGGCATCAGAAAATCGAAACGCGCCACCTGTGAGTGAATAGACATACCAAATTTTCGTTGTTTACTTCATCCTATCTCATAGTAAAATAAAGTTTTGGCTGATTTCGTTAGATTTGGGGTGGGTTTGCGGGGTCTTTCAGGAACACTGGTGATGCCATATGAACATTGTGATTTGTGTAGTTATTGAAATATATTTGCGCTAGGTTCCCATTCAACGTGTTGATAACGCATTCCGAAAAAAAGATCCATAAAAGGTCTGTTTTTTCTGTGCATTCCTCTCCAGCTATTCTACAAACCACATTGAACCCCATTTCAATATAGAAAGAATCGTAAAATTTATTGCCCTTCATGTTTACAGATATGTGTATATCGCTGGCAAAATATACGAACTTTATATATCAGTGCTCTAAACGATGTTAAATACCTTAATACATAGGAGAAAGCTGGCCCTGTAGCTCAATTGGTAGAGCACTAGACGGGTTCCTTGAAGGTCGTGGCTTCGCGTCCCTTCAGAGATATAGTATTATATATACTATATCTCTGATGTAATATGTATTTAACGATGAGCACTCCGAGGACTCAGTATTCAGTATTTGGGACTCGTGGCGCAAAGGCACAGAGGTATCAAAAATGGTGTAAGAGATAACCAGTGTATCGCCGACAAGGAACGAATGGTTTAAGGTGAGACAATTGTTTGGTCAACACATCTGACTCATCTCAGTCAATAACATTTAGAGTAATTTTGCCATTTTCTTTTGTCGTACTTCAAATTTGTTTGCTAATTGTATGTATTGATTTTTATGCGGAATGGTGAGATTATATTACTAATAGTAGTCGATAGTAGTGGCAATTACATTATTGACTTATAATACCGTAATGGAATTTACAATCCATTTAAATACATATCCTTCTCAATATCAAATTACAGCATGACCAGCGCCGACATTGTCTTGTATTATTAACAATTATAAGGAACTTTGTGTTCTTCCAATGTCAATGTCAATGGCCTGGCACTCGCATTAGCTCAGTGTGACTGTGGCCTTGAACTTGCAGTAGTTGACTGTCACTCTGGGTTGGAACAACTTAAATGATGAAATGGTTGTGTTAAGTTTTTTACTACGTATGCAATTCAGAAATTGGCGTAAATCACCAAGTGAGGAAGCAACGAAGACGAATGGCGCGTATTGCGCCGTATCTAATTGTGGCTTTCTCGTCGACCACCCAAAGAACGCGACTTTCGAGTCGCTTTGTCAGCGGCCCCTGAGTGATGATTGCGGGGAGATGAACACACCTCGCTAGAGACAAAGTGGTTGGTCCCGGCAGCGTGCGATGTCATGGCAATGAGATGAGGACCTTGAGAATGTTGCTTTCTATTTACATTCAGCGCAGCGTGTCAGTGGCAGTTTTGTTGACATAGTTAAATTGTGTATCTGAATATCTGTGTAGACTTCAACTTCGTATCTTCAGTCATCGGATTAATTGCGGTAATGGCCATGAACTTTCCATTTGGTGATTATACAATCGGCAGATATTAGCCAATCATGGTAAAATATCTGTCTCAATCATACATCTCATACATATGGCGTTATCATACGTATTATATATCCCAATTATACGTCGACTGTGGCCGAATCATACGTTGAATAGAGATTTATTATATACAGAATCTAGAATGGAATAATAATTCATACAGCCCAAACATATGCACTAAACCTACTGTCACTTGTAAATACAGTAGAAGGCATACAATAATGACAAAACAGTTACAATGCAGAAAATCATACACAACGTACCGGCCAATGATACAATGAATACATTCCAATCATTCAAAGAATACATACACAAACGATACGAAAAATACAGTTCCACAATGAGATAGTCTGCCAATCGTAAACACCGAAAACGTCAATCATACACAGAATATAGTAATATATTAGGGATGGTTTATATCATTTAAATCTGACATCTGTCAATGACATTTTCTTTCATGTTACTATCGAAAACAAAAATAGAAAGATGCGATAACCATGTACATGAGC